>CM064484.1:9089343-9204343 GCA_032716605.1 Paralithodes platypus | reverse complement strand
AAATCGGAAAAATGGCCGTTTGGGGCAGAAGGAGGCAGATCGAAAAGGTGTATGGAACGAAAGTTGTTCGCAGCCCCCCAAAATTGGGGTACGGATGAGGTCAGATCCAAAATCGGAGGTCATTTAGCGGCCGAAATCGAGGTCGCCGTTTAATGAGGCACAGGGAGGTCGAGGCCGGTGATTATGGTAGTAGTAGTAGTGATTGATGATGGTGTTTATGGTAGTAGTAGTGGTGGTAGTAGTGATGGTGATTATGGTGATTACCCGGGCAATGCCGGGTACCCCTGCTAGTATATATATATATATATATATATAGAGAGAGAGAGAGAGAGAGAGTTATGAGCTTCATACTAAAAAGGCGTACGGTCCAAATGGTGTCCCTCCTTTTGCTCTTATAAACTGTTATTTCATGCCGACTCCCTGTCTAGGCAAACTATTTCGTCTTTCTCTGTCCTCTAATTACGAGTCCAGCATGTATCTCACCTTCCCACATGAGCAGTTGAAACATAACTGACACTCTAACCCCGCCTCCAGGGTTGCCAGGGTCTGTGCTTTTTAAACTATTCATAAAGTTCTTCCTGGATGCAATGGCTTATGAGAGTGTGCTAAATCTTCCTAAATGTGTGTTTAAGATCCACAAGTACAGACATGCTTTTAAGTACTACATATTATCGTTACCATTTTCATCTAAAAACAATTTAATGTCTATATTTACTATCACCACTTTGACATCTATGGAATGTCAACGCGCGAGATTTACTGTCCAGGGTTACAGCTAACTGCTAAGTGTTTGCAGGAGAACCGTTAAATGACAACACTGGCCCACCACCGTAATTTATTTAATCCCTCCCTCCCTCTCTCCATCTCCTACATAGCAAAGGTTAGATTTAAAATGTAATTGCAGCGTAGGTGTTGGGGAGTATTTCTAAGCTGAAAACGTAATCTGGCTTTAGCGAAATCAACATAAATATGACTTGGGAACCGATAAGTATTGACTAACAACAAGATATTCAACATAATGTATTTTAAGAACATATGAACAATAATAGTATAAATTTCAGACACCCTTGGCGACCCTTTTAACATGGCTTGTGACCTAAATTTGGGTCGTGACCCATAGGTTGAGAACCACTGTTAATAAATTAAAAAAACTAAGATCATCTCCTTGTCAGACGTTTGCTTTCATTTAATTTGTCCCGAAGAAGGGTGATCGCTCTCAATCATCCAACTATTGTCCAATTACTATGGACATTACAAATGGGAAATTCGTGACATGAAACCCAGTGTTGGGATACTATGTTTTATTTTATTTTATTGTTTGGATGGAGAATGTGGGCGACGTGTATTTTATCTGACAATAGGAGACAGCCAACAGACTGCTTCTTGACACGAAAACTGCCCTCTGGCTTCCTCCCATCTGCCTCGTACAACAAAATATTGTGGCCCGAACCTTCCAACTTTTATGAGCAAACCCCAACATGTTAGGAGTTTTCCAGAGACACATGTCCGTGCTCGGACACACAGGACCACAACCTGACAATGCAGGACTATTCACCAGCCTACACATGCCTGCCGATTGCCTGGCAGTCTGGGAATGACTTTTTTCTTTTCCTTCTGAACATTCTTGGAAACAATCATACTACCACTCTCGCTAAAACAGCTTCCCAGAAGTTAGGTGTGTTCAACCATATCCGGGGGTTCTCTACCCCCCACATAGCTTATTGCTCAGTACACGAGCACCGTGCACCCATGTATGAAGTACTGTTCGCATGTGTGGGCAAATTCTACCCAGACCGTACTTTTCGAATGAAGAGAGTAAACAACATTGTGTCTCATTAGCTTACCTCCTCTAACTAATTATGTACAATCTCTCTCACTTTTCTACCGCTCGTACAATAATCAATATTCTTCAGAGCTTTTTCAGTGTATGCCTATTTCATTACAGATAGTAGGTATTACAAATTGCCTCCCTAATTCTGTCTAACTCTCCAATCCAAAAGTGAAACGATTCTCCCAGACTTTCTTCCACTCAACAATATATATATATATATATATATATATACGAGGTTGAAAGAAATGGCAATTTCTGCGTTGGAAATTTTATTATTCAAAGTTTCCAGGTCTCTGATGAGTTTTCGCTTGGTGGCAGGAAGTAGATGAATGAGATGAGCAAAATTCATGGTGGTACAGGGTTACATAAATGTACATGATGATACAGGATATACGACGTGTTTCACTGGACAACCAGCATTATCAAGTAAGGGTAGAATTATATAAAAGGTAAACAGGAAGGGTATATATAGAGGTTGGAGGACCATTTAGTGTACACTAAACCAACTAACACAGGACAATGCCTCAACGGCGATAGTGAATGCCCCCGCCGTTAGCTTCTATCCTCCATCTCCGCCTATGTAAGGAGAGCCCTCACGCACTGCTCTACCTGGGCCGACACCCACCAGGAACTAGAAAGACTATCCCAAGTTTTAGTGAATAATGGATACTCCAACTCCGACATCTCCAGCACCATCAACCATCATCTTGAAAAATGGTACACCCAAAGCCCTCCTAACATTGACCCCCCGGCTCAATGAAATTATGATATTCTACCGCAATTACATGTCCTCTGAACACAAAAATGACGAGGCTGTCTTAAAAGAAATAATCTCCAAGCATGTCCACCCAACCAACCCTATCTATCTATCTATATGCTCAGGCCCAATCCCCATTTTGGGGGTAGCCGACTCAAGACAGAGCAAGAACAGGGAAAACACAAAAACAACATAAAACAAAAAATAAACACAGATAAAAAACACAAACTCTCACACATCCAGGTCACCCAGGAGAAGACCCAGAGACCCGGGTTACCAAGGTCGCTCCAGCACTCCCCCGGTCCCTGACCACCAGGAGAGGTTCCGATCTCGGCAGGCAGACATGCAGCGGAGCCAAAGCGACAAGCCCTCCCACCACACTTCCAGGCACACCCTTCATATTAATCGTCTCCCCGGGCCAGGCGCCTGATGGACTATTATCTAGTCCAACTTGCGCCCAACCCCTTACTCCAAATGACCACGTGTTCACTCAACTATTCACAAGCATTCTCCATTCACTCCTGTCCACCACCACTTCCCCTGCCTGATCTATAGTCATTCCTCTATCATCCAAAGCCTTTCTTACACAGTCTCTCCATCTCAATGGGGGTCTTCCTGCCCTTCTATCTCCCCTTGTACCTGACTCACATATTCTCTTTGTAAGCCTTTCATCTCCCATTCGTTCAATATGACCATACCAGCTCAGCACCCTTCTGTCCACTCTGGCTGACAAATGTTCCTGCTGCCCCACTCTCCTACGTATCTCTTCATTTCTCAATCTGTCTCTACGAGTAACTCCACACATACTCCTCAAGCAGCTCATCTCCATCACATCCAGCCCTCTTTTCTCCTTTTTCTTCAGAGCCCATGTCTCAGCCCCATACATCACTGTTGGCACAACAATTCCTTGATACAGTGCACTTTTTACTTTCACTCCGAGATTTCTCGTCTTCCACATACTTCCCATTGCTCCGAAAACCTTCTCTGTTTTACCTCCACTTCCATACCTCCACTCCTGCTTATTGTTCCTCCTAGATATTTAAAACACTCTACTTGTTCCAATATTTCCCCATCCAGCCTCACATCTAGATTCACCCTATGCTCTCCCCTATTACACACCATTACTTTACTTTTATTGACGTTCACCTTCAGTTTCCTCCTTCCACAAACCACACCAAACTCTTTGACTACCCGCTGCAGTTTCTCATCAGAATCCGCCACCAATGCTGTGTCATCAGCGTACAGCAACTGATTCAACTCCCAATCTCTACCATTCTTTCCTACTAAACCCAATCCTCTTCCCATAGTTCTCCTTTTCACCTCCCTCACCACACCATCCATAAACATATTAAACAGCCATGGTGACATTACACAACCCTGTCGCAAACCTACCTTTGCCTCAAACCATTCACTCAACTCACCATTTCCTACTCTCACACATGCTCTGCTCCCTTCATAAAAACTCTTAACTGCTTCTAACAAATTTCCTCCAATTTCATAAATCCTTAACACCTTCCACATTGCTTCACGGTCCACACGATCATATGCTTTTTCCAAGTCCATAAAAGCCCAAAAATCTCCTTATGCTTCTCTAAATACTTCTCGCATAACTGTCTTACTGCAAACATCTGATCCACGCACCCTCTTCCCCTCCTAAAACCGCACTGTTCTTCTCCTATTGCAACTTCCGTACACTTTATTATCCTCTCTATCAACACCCTGCCATACAGCTTTCCAACCACTGACAATAAACTAATACCTCTATAACTTGAAGACTCCTGCCGATCTCCCTTCCCCTTGTACAACGGCACAATACATGCACTCTTCCAGTCTATTGGTACCATTGACACAGCAAAGCACACATTGAAAGGTCTCACCAACCAATCTATTATCACATCTCCACCCTTCTTTATACACTCCACAGCAATACCATCCAAACCTTCTGCTTTTCCCGCTCTCATTTGTTTCACTGCTTCTTTCACCTCATTTTCCTCAATCCTTTCATTCATTCCCTGCCACCTGGGTGGCCTGGGTAACCTATCTCCATCCACCTCTGCTTCAATCACTGCTTCTCTTCCATCTCTTGTATTTAACATAGATTCAAAATACTCTGCATATCTTTTCCTCACTTCAACTGGTTCCACTAGTAATTCTCCATTTTCATCTTTCACTGACTCTTCCCTCTTTTGTCCTCCTTTCCTTACTTTATTTACCTCCTTCCAGAACACCTTCTTTCGTTCTTCAAAATTCTCACTCAACCTTTCGTTTGCATCTTTTTTCGCTTCTCTAATTTTCCGTTTTGCCTCTCTCCTTTTCTCCTTGTACCTCTCCCATACCTCAACACTACCATCCTGTAAAACCCTCTCAAAACACTGTCTCTTCTCCTCAACTGCCTTTCTCACCGTATCATTCCACCACTCGCTTCCCTTCCTGATACCTCTGCCTCCTACTTTCCTTTTGCCGCATACTACCTCT
Organism: Paralithodes platypus; assembly: GCA_032716605.1. Lineage (NCBI taxonomy): Eukaryota > Metazoa > Arthropoda > Malacostraca > Decapoda > Lithodidae > Paralithodes > Paralithodes platypus. The sequence goes on along the minus strand of CM064484.1, from coordinate 9,199,280 downwards.
GCACTTGCTTTCACTCCTTCCTTAAACAGTTGCCATTCAACCTCTACTTCTCTCTCTTCCATCTCTCTCACTTCCATCCACTTTTCATTTAGTCTTTCCTTGTACTCCCTCTCTTTTTCACTCTTCTCTAACTCACTAACTTTTATTACCTCTCTTACTTCACGCTTGTCTCTTATTCTCCTGTAACTCTTAACTCTTAGCTTTCCCTCCACCAGGTAATGATCTGACATACCCTCCGCCTTACCTCTCATCACATTCACATCCAGCAGTCTACACAATCTTTCCCTTGTCACCAGCACATAATCCATCAATGCCCTCTCTACAATCTCTCCCCTCACAAGTCTATGCCAGGTGTACTTGTGTATACGCCTTTTTTTGAAGAACGTATTACCTACACTCAATCTACACTCTTCACATACATTTTTCAGTCTTTCTCCACTCTCGTTTACACCATCCACACCAAAACTACCGATGACTCCCTCAACAGGCTCATTTCCTACCCTAGCATTTAGGCCCCTAAAACTATAACAATTTCATTTTCATCAAACCCTTGTAGACAATCTCTCAAATCCTCCCAGAAACCCTCTACCTCGTCTAACTCTCTTTCACTTCCTGGTCCATACGCATTTACAAAAACCCACCTTTCACCCATAAACCGCATTCTCACCCACATTAGCCTTGATGACACCTATTTCCACTCTTCTATAAACTCTCTCAACTCCTCCTTCACAATAATAGCCACTCCTTCTTTCCCCCTGACTCCCTCGTCTACTCCAGACTTTCTACCTATCACGTTTCCAAAATCCACTTCTTCCTCTCCTTTCATCTTTGTTTCATTCAGTGCAAGGACATCATACATCCTTCTTTCAAATAACCTTCCAATATCCTCTCGCTTCTCATTCGTACTACATCCACGCACATTCACCCAACCAACCCGGAAAACAAAATCAAATTAATAATTTATTACAAATCCCCCAAGACCTCCAACCTCGTTCTCCGCAACAAACCAGCTTCCACCAAGATAAAGAGCCCGATGACCGACGATCACGTCATTTACCAATATACTTGTAATTATGAGGACTGTGGACCTCATTCCTATATTGGCATGACGCAGACTCGTCTTTCACGTCGGTTAACTCTTCACCTTCAGGCTGGAGCCATCAAAGACCACTATCTTACCCCCAACCACCCCCACCTCACACGCAACGAGTTAGAGAAAAACACCACCATACTCGATAAAGAAAGTGACCCAAGGAGATTACCTATACTCGAAGCGTTATATATCCAAGCCTTACATCCTAACATCAACAACGAAACTCTAGACCTTCATATCCTTCCTTCTGCCAAAAGGCACTACCCTACAGGACCTAACGCCCCTCCTCGCCCCCCAGTGCCCTTGACGCAGCCCCCCGCGCTACCTCCTTCAGCTTCGTCTTCTGCCGCCGCCAGACGGACCTCACAACTTAGGCCACGCCCCTCGACACGCAGCCAATCTGCTTTGACCCCGCCACCCGACCAACACCATCCCGCATACAGTGCGCCTGCGTGAAGCGGTTCCCCCTTTTGCGCTCCTAGAATGGGGTATTCTAGGAGTGCAAAAGGGGGAACCGCCAATAGGAGACTTTTGCCCCCTGATTTTCGCCTCCTCTGATCCTCCACCCTCTATAATTTATATACCCTTCCTGTTTACCTTTTATATCATTCTACCCTTACTTGATAATGCTGGTTGTCCAGTGAAACGCGTCGTATATCCTGTATCATCATGTACATTTATGTAACCCTGTACCACCATGAATTTTGCTTATCTCATTCATCTACTTCCTGCCACCCAGCGAAAACTCATCAGAGACCTGGAAACTTTGAATAATAAAATTTCCAACGCAGAAATTGCCATTTCTTTCAACCTTGTATGTATTAAAGAAAATTTATTACCTGGATTTACTAACATATATATATATACATATATATATATATCTATATATATAGAGAGAGAGTAAGAGAGAGAGAGAGAGAGAGAGAGAGAGAGAGAGAGAGAGAGAGAGAGATACGATGTCTCAAAATAGGTTTGGGTTATTTTTGAATGTGATTTTATGGATTATTTTATGATTCTATATATTAAGATTCCTCTGAACGTAATCCACATTAACATAAAAATAATCACAGAAAATGTTATGTATATATTTCGAATAGTGAACACAGAACACAGAATCATAAAGAAAGGAAGAGCTTAAGAAGAATTAACAAAATATACTAAATCAAGTAAGAAATCTAAAGAAAGGAAACAATGAAAATCTACACTAGAATTATATTATTGAGCGCACTAATATTCATCTCGGGTTGTCTTCTGGTTAGTAATATTTTGAATTTCTAAAAATAATTGCACCAACAGATATTGCACTAAGTTTATGATGCACTTGCAGAAGCTTGATACTGTTAGGCCATATTACGAAAGTAACTGAGACTGTTTTGGAGATCATAATTAGAGTGCAAATGGACATTGTCAAAATCAAATAGTTGTTTATGCAGGCAGAGATACTACGAACGTATAAACAGTATATACTGCAAGGAAGAGAAGAACAGCATATTCTAAGTATGTACTATTGATGTACTATGTATGTGTGGAACTAGAGAAGAGCTTTGATAGGGTGGCTAGATAAGTTGTATAGATGAGGTACAAACAGAGTGGAATAGTGTCTCGTAAAGGCAGAAAAGCTCAAGATCACGTGTGAAAGTGAATGGCGAGGACACTTAAGAGAAGGCAGACCGTTTTTCTAAACCCCCTTCTCCCTAATGTTTAGCCCCACTAGTTTTGAGATTATAAGAAGCTCGGCCCATTAGTTTGGCGATTTTAACACCTTTCGTCCCATTTCATTGTCAATTTTAAGACCTTTCGTGCCACTTAGGTGTCGATTATTTTCAGGCCAGCGATAGCGAGCCTGCAATTTTAAGAGGAACCGGCCTTCGGCCGGAACATTTTTCTACCGAAAAATGTACAAATTTATCTTGAAGGGAGGTCTAGCGGGTGTTTTTCTAAGCTTGATGGAGGTCTAGGGAGGAAACTAAAAAACTATATGAATAAATTAATTAATAGACCAAAACAAACGATCAGTCTCCCCTTAAGCATAGAGCTGCCTAAGGACCTGGGGTTGATTACAAATAACTTTGGCGGTGCTGAAGAGAGACCAGAGGAATAATATTTATGGGGAGACTGGCCGTTTGTTTGGTCTAATAATTAATTTATTCATATATTTGTTTAGTTTCCTCCCTAGACCTCCATCAAGCTTAGAAAAACACCCCCTAGACCCCCCTTCAAGATAAATTTGTAAATTTTTCGGTAGAAAAATGTCCCGGCCGAAGGTCGGTTCCTCTTAAAATTGCAGGCTCGCTTTACCTCGCCAGAAAAAAATCGACACCTAAATGGCACGAAAGGTCTTAACATTGACAATAAAATGGGGCGAAAGGTGTTAAAATCGCCAAACTAATGGGCCGAAGGTCTTATAATCTCAAAACTAGCGGTGCTAAACATTAAGGAGAAGGGGGTCCAGAAAAACGGTCTGCCTCCCCTTTAGGTGATGATGAGTGGGTTGAATGGTGGCACTGCAGATAAGTGTAGTGTATAGTCATATGCTAAAAGTTGGATGAATGGTGGCACTGCAGATAAATGTAGTGTATAGTCATATGCTAAAAGTGGGATGAATGGTGGCACTGCAGATAAATGTAGTGTATAGTCATATGCTAAAAGTGGGATGAATGGTGGCACTGCAGATAAGTGTAGTGTATAGTCATATGCTAAAAGTGGGATGAATGGTGGCACTGCAGATAAGTGTAGTGTATAGTCATATGCTAAAAGTTGGATGAATGGTGGCACTGCAGATAAATGTAGTGTATAGTCATATGCTAAAAGTGGGATGAATGGTGGCACTGCAGATAAATGTAGTGTATAGTCATATGCTAAAAGTGGGATGAATGGTGGCACTGCAGATAAGTGTAGTGTATAGTCATATGCTAAAAGTGGGATGAATGGTGGCACTGCAGATAAGTGTAGTGTATAGTCATATGCTAAAAGTGGGATGAATGGTGGCACTGCAGATAAGTGTAGTGTATAGTCATATGCTAAAAGTGGGATGAATGGTGGCACTGCAGATAAATGTAGTGTATAGTCATATGCTAAAAGTGGGATGAATGGTGGCACTGCAGATAAGTGTAGTGTATAGTCATATGCTAAAAGTGGGATGAATGGTGGGACTGCAGATAAGTGTAGTGTATAGTCATATGCTAAAAGTGGGATGAATGGTGGCACTGCAGATAAATGTTGTGTATAGTCATATGCTAAAAGTGGGATGAATGGTGGCACTGCAGATAAGTGTAGTGTATAGTCATATGCTAAAATTTAGATGAATGGTGGCACTGCAGATAAGTGTAGTGTATAGTCATATGCTAAAAGTGGGATGAATGGTGGCACTGCAGATAAATGTTGTGTATAGTCATATGCTAAAAGTGGGATGAATGGTGGCACTGCAGATAAGTGTAGTGTATAGTCATATGCTAAAAGTGGGATGAATGGTGGCACTGCAGATAAGTGTAGTGTATAGTCATATGCTAAAGGAGGCATGAATGGTGGCACTGCAGATAAGTGTAGTGTATAGTCATATGCTAAAAGTGGGATGAATGGTGGCACTGCAGATAAGTGTAGTGTATAGTCATATGCTAAAAGTGGGATGAATGGTGGCACTGCAGATAAGTGTAGTGTATAGTCATATGCTAAAAGTGGGATGAATGGTGGCACTGCAGATAAGTGTAGTGTATAGTCATATGCTAAAAGTGGGATGAATGGTGGCACTGCAGATAAGTGTAGTGTATAGTCATATGCTAAAAGTGGGATGAATGGTGGCACTGCAGATAAGTGTAGTGTATAGTCATATGCTAAAAGTGGGATGAATGGTGGCACTGCAGATAAGTGTAGTGTATAGTCATATGCTAAAAGTGGGATGAATGGTGGCACTGCAGATAAGTGTAGTGTATAGTCATATGCTAAAAGTGGGATGAATGGTGGCACTGCAGATAAATGTTGTGTATAGTCATATGCTAAAAGTGGGATGAATGGTGGCACTGCAGATAAGTGTAGTGTATAGTCATATGCTAAAAGTGGGATGAATGGTGGCACTGCAGATAAGTGTAGTGTATAGTCATATGCTAAAAGGATTAAGTAGCAAACCTATTCAGTGAATTGTATGTAATTGTTGGGTACGGTCGCGCTTATAAGTCATGTCCCAGCTGTCATTACGTTTGGCTTGCTCTGTGCTGTATTAATGTCTGTCAGATGTTGAATAGGGTGGGTAAGTGTAGGAACATGGTTGTATATTTCACTCGATATGAACAAATGAAGCTTAGATATTGCTGATACCAATTATTGATCAAAATATACTTGGTGCCGAGACATCACTTATTAGCGCGATTGTACATAATAAATGTATTGGCATGGCAGGTAGTTGGACTGAGGTCTGTACAAACTTGTTGTATCAATATGTTTGTATAATTGTCTTTGTCATATTTGTCAGATCTCTTGGCCGACAGATGTTCCTCCCTGGTGCCCCCTTTCTTCCATATTTTAAGTCATGGTGTTTTTCCGAGGTTGCAGCTTCCATTTTCTTGTTCCACCAAAAGGAGCTTTATGCATAGTAAAGTAAATACAAATATGCATTTTGTTATTATAGAAAATCATAAATGTTTCATGGCTCTATGCCAAACAGCTGAATGAGTTGCTACATGTATGCAAATACAAAATATGTAAATATATTTATGCCAATTGTTAAGCTGCATCACATCAATCGTTTATTTGTTTTAAATATGTGTAACTTATTAATTAATATATAGAGCAAACACAACGCATGTCTTTAGCTGTAAATAATTTGAACACAAACAACACAATGTTATCCCTTCTCTGCACAAGTGATTAGTGTGTAGCGTTAGTTTTCATTCTACTAAATGGATACATATAAACCATAAAGAACCACACATTGTAATGCCACTCTCAAGATATCGTCGTTCATGCTATACCTGCTAATATGTGTGAACCTGACCGTGCTGGCTACATATTTAGTGGAGTAAAACCATAATTGTTTTTTATACAAGTTGCTTTACAAGTTTTGTTTACAGTCGACCACGTATCAACACCCTATGCAACACTGCATTACTTAAATGTTGCTCAAAATGCGTTATTGAATGACGCAAATCGCAAAGAAATATAATATCACTCTTCTATACAAACAGTATCTCCTCAAGCGATTCTCGCCCTAACATTCACTCAATGTTGTTGGCCCTTCAGTAGTCAAAATGAGTGAAAGTGTGCGGCAAAAATTGGCCCTGCTCCTCCAGCCTCTACAGCCAGATGTATTGTGATCTGCTGAATCATTGCTTGTATTACAATAAGTATACTATCTGGAAATGTTGTATATGTATATATGTATTCAAAATACTATTACTTTACTAAACCTTGGATAAAACATGGAACCGGGTAAGTAAAGTGTCATCATTATTTCTTTGACATTATGTTATATATAAGTTATAAATATATATAGACAGGAGCTTAACCCAAGAAACGCTATAGGCCTTCAGGAAGTGTCTGCTAGGCGAATACGATAGGTCTTCTGGAACATAGCCCATTAAACAAACAAAAATACACTCGCTCCAGTACCGGTGAAATGGAAGCAATATGTAATTAGGTGATCTGCCTGTTTACAACCAGCTACTGCCTTTATCTAGCATGTGTCTTACCACCCCACCCCTCTCTCTCTCTTCCCCACCTCTTTTCCTAATCCACTTCACCCCTCCTCAATTCTCATAATTGTTTCCGTCTTTATCTCCCCCTATTTCTTTCTCTCCCATGTAATTTGTCGAGTCAGTACTTTCCCCCCATCCACTTGCCCTCCACCTCCTCCCACCTTCGAACATCACCAGCGTCTCACAAGACCTTATATAACCCGTCACCCAAGGTTCCGGAGTTTAGGCCCATACGGTTCCGAGACAAATGCCATCATTGTTTATGATAATTCTAAAGTGTTCCTGTATTTCTACCTAATCAATAGAATTATGCTAGTTTTTGTACTGTAATTACAAGGATAATTACTGAAACATTATTGCAGTAGTGTTGCAATTACAACAACAAGCATATATTTTGACTGGCTAGGAATACGGCAAACCTATAGTATCTACCACTGGCACTGGCCTGCTCTTCCCATCTTGCATGCAGACAGGAATTGAGCCTCACCCAGCATTTCATCATATTTACCTAATCTGGCACACCTTGTGAGCAGGAGGACGGTCTGGGTCAGGCAAGCTGTTTAAGGACATGTGATAACTGGTGTCACTGTAGCATATATATAATGTATATTTTATTTGTCTAAAGGCAAATGACTTGGTTTTCTTCAATCAGAATGGATGGCACCTTTATGATTCCAAGGACTTCCCACCTTATACGTCTGTTGCCATCACGACCACCATCGTCACAAACTCGCTGGTAAGCATCGTTTAGTGAGCCTATAAAGTAGTGGTTACCACGGAGGATGCTCTTGACAAAGAAAGTGTTCAACCCTCTAAAGATGGGGGGCTATTATGTTTGGAGGACCTCTAATTCAACACTTGTTGTTGTACCTTAGCTCTTTTGAGATGGTTATAATTATATACCCCCTTCCCTGGAACCAAATTTATTAATGGGAACCACGATAGCAAAAACAAAATTAAATCCATCCTACAAACCGGTGGGGATAAGTAAGGATTAACAGGATACTTTGTTTACAATAGCAGTCGATTATATTCTAAACTTATGTAATATTGGTTAATTGCCAGGGCCTAGGTGCAGTACACGAGGGAATACAATAATCAACCCACTGAGCCCCAGCGACGCAGCGTTTGCATCCGCAATGTATGTAACGCTAAACCCCAGCGACGCATACGTTGAGTCACTGTTACTCTGGTCCCAATTACCACGGTCCTATGACACCTAGAGGGCTCAGATTTGTATGGGAACTGTGTAAGTATCCCACGCAACCATGCCAATGGTTGAAAACTCTCAAAGTCTAGCCGCGTGCATGTGAGCGCGCAGAAACCGGTATTTTGGGTGTTTTTGCCTTCAATTTTTTACTCTTGTAAAATCGACTTTCGGGGGCTCTGTAGGACCAATTTTTGACCTTGTTGATAGTTTGTTTGTGGTTTTTCCTTCATTCCTAACCCATTCGCTATTGTTTCTGGAAAAAACAAAATTTCAAAAACCTGCCTGTCCCTGGTGGTACATTTATTATAAACTAGCTGGGGCTCAGTGGGTTAAGTTGCCACAGTGTCTCATAGAAACATTAGATTTCTCGATTACTCTCACCCAAGTTCAGATAAACAAAAACTAACATTTTAATATATTTCAAAACTTTGACTATAGTAAGTTTAGGTTTTTTTTTTTTTTTTTTTTTTCTATGTGATTGAGGGAGGCAAAAGGCATAACTGCCTATAGCGAGTGCCTCCCCCATAGTTGAAAGAGTGACAGGGCCAAAATCAAGGGACGTTCGAGCCAAAATGCCTGGACACACAGAGTTTGAAGCAATTTAAGTCATAGGAAGAGGGAAAGACTGATTCTGGGAGAGAGTTCCAGAGCTCAGCTGTTGAGTAGAAGAAAGTATGAGAGTAACGTTTCACTCTTGGGTTGGAGAGTTGCACAGAGTAGGGGTGGGATTGAGTTGCAAGACGGGTACCACGTGCCCTACGTAAAGGAGGTGGTATGCACAGGGATAGCTCTGAGGAACACTGATTATTATAGTAGCGATAGAATAGCGAGAGAGATGCAACATTGCGGCGGAGAGAGAGAGATTGCAGAGAGTTGGTGAGTGGACGGGAGTTAATGATACGAAAGGCCTTCCTTTCAACTTTGTCTAGGAGAGCAGTGTGAGAGGAACCTCCCCACACATGTGAACAATACTCAATACAAGGGCGCACTATGCCCCTGTACAGAGCAAGAAGCTGTGCAGGGGAAAAGAACCCCCTAAGGTGGTTGAGCACACCCAGCTTCTGGGATGCTGCCTTAGCAAGGTTAATTAGCCTATGCATAACACTAAAGCTTTAATGGAGGTTTGAACGTGATACGAGTGTTATATTATTTTGGACAGCACTAATATTCAGGGCACTGACAGTGGTGTCTAGTGTTGTGTGTATTTCGCCTATTATCGCAGGGTAGCTTTCTAGTAGTGCTTATTTGGGGTTAGTGATAAAGGAATATTAGTAAGAGAAGAAAGTCATATTAGATGATGTTAGAACATTGTAATTCTCTCTCTCTTCCCTCTTCCTTTCTTAATCCAGCACTCATGATACAACATAGTCCTTACCTCGATGTGCTCTCCCAGTGGGCTCGACAGGCTTCTAATATTAATTAATTTCATTGGGGGTGTTTGGTGTTGTGGTGAAATTAATAAAAATGAAGATTAAAAACTAAAATCGCCATTTTCTTCTCTGAGTGAAGGTGAGCAAAGACAAAGCTGCCTGTAATAAGTGCCTCCCCCAAAGTTGAAAGAGTGACATAAAATGAAATGCATGGTACGTTAGTCAAAATGCCTGGACACACAAAGTTTAAATCAGCTTAAGTCATAGGGTAAAGGAAACATGATTGAGAGAGAAAGTTCCAGAGTTCACTTGCTCAGTAGAAGAAAGACTGAGAACATTTGTTAATTTTGTGGTTGGAAGTTTTGAATTAAGACACATTTTAATTACTATAGAAATGCAAGACATGAGAGCAATTGGATGAGAGTTGGTGGGTTGAGAACAGTTACTCTTCTTGGGGACAGGTTGAAAGAGGGCAAACTTCCAGCAAGAACGAACGATGTTAGAGGAAAGACAGAGATGAAAGAGTTTGCCTAGACAGAGAGTCACTTCATACGATTTGTTGTTTAGTGTAACAGGAGGAACACCATCTGGTTCGTATGCCTTCTTGGTCATAAACCCAGATATAAGATATAATGATAATAAGCAGAAGTAAGAGAGAATGAGAGAGGGGAAAGTGGGTTAGGGGAGAAGAGAGAGGAAGAAACATCACCGAAATCATACAAGGTAGAGTTTTTTCTGTTCACTCAGAACATCCTTACTGTTGCCTTTACATTGCTTACCTAGTTGAATATTCCCATTACTTCCAGTAGTTACCACCTTGTTGTATTGATTTATTTTGTATAATAATATTGAGTCTTTACAAAACCTTGGATAGGCCTACATGGAGCCAGGTAAGTAGCGTCAACAACAAAAATATTTTTTGTTACAGTATTCCTGATATCAGTTATAGAAGAACAAAAGTTTTGATAATGAACTACAGAATAGTAATATATAAAGCATTGATCTTATAGTATGAGTGATGTAACAGAGTGGAATCTACCTGAATAGTAACTTCTATGTTAGATAAAATAATAATTTATGTGCCAAGTGTCAACACTACCCCCGAGACATCATTATATTTGTTGACATTCTCTATAAACCAAAGTTTTTAAAGGTAAGGTATAAAATGAACCTCTTGGAAAGAAAAATAATATCCGTGATAATTTAATACTATGACTCTTTATGCCCCTTTCCCACTGGTGAGACAAGTCACGATTTTCGTCGCCGATGACTTCGTTTTGTCAAATTCGCAAGAATACGTGCGACGTTCACGATTTCGACCGTTACAAACAGATGACAAATTATACTCGGCGAAGATGTCGCCGACGTCGGCGACGCAATCGCCGACCTTCTGTGACATTATCGGCGAAGTGAGCGATGTCTCGCTGATGACCTATGTGAGGCATATCACATTTTCAAAAATATCTTGCGAAATCATGCGAGGATGAAAGAAGACTCGCCATATGTTCTGCGACGTCTTCGGCGATTCAAGCGATGGTTCGGCGTTTACTTCGGCGAGGTGATAAGATTTTTTTTTAAAGGCACAAATTCTTGCGGTGAATGAACGATTCCTCGTCGATCATCGGCGTTGCCATCGCAGATATAGCCGAGGTGTCCGAACAAGATCGGCGAGGTGTGCGCACCTGAGCAAATGTAACGTGAATGTGCTAATTGCAGAGTGGAATTGGCATATCACGTTACAATCTGTCAAGGAGATAGCCCAAACACCCACCCCATTTCTCGTTACAATGGGTCAAGTAAACTTGCCCCCACCCACCCACAACCCCCCAAACTTTTTTGGTTGTATATAAAGACATTGACACGGCCCCAGAGCTCATTCTACATTAACCTCGACCACAACGTGCCTGTAAAGTTTAGAGATGGTGGGACATACGCCGCCTCTACGCCAAAGCGATGTAGGTGTTTGTATGGACCTTATTATCCTTCTAGCACACACATAATAACATGAAAAAGAGAGTCAATAAAAATGTCTCCTTTGTCTTTTCAGAACCAATTAAGTCAGTCTCATAATAGTTTGTGTTTATCTTATCGCTCACTTCCCCTCTGCAACTCTCTCTTTCTATCTATCTATCTCTCTAATGCATCTACCTAACTCCCTTATACATTAACATAACTATGTCTTATTTGGACTTTTTGTAATCTTTGAATAATTTCTAATGCGATGGACTTGAAAAATATAATATCCTTCCAGCAGATAGATAACCAATAAATAAGATAGTCAACTCAATATGTCAACCCTCCCCTCACCTCCGTCGTCTTGCTGTGCAGGCGCTGAGCTTGGGAGACCCAAGATTTACATTTGATAGATTTTTTTTTCCCACGGTATACACAAAATGATGGGGAAATATTGTAACATGTTTTTAATTGACATGTTTGTCGTTTTTGCTGATTTTTGTTGGTGGAATTTTTTTTTTGTTTAATTCCATCATATCGGAAATGATTCACAGATTATATAGAGACCAAATAACATACACTTTTAAGTGTGTTCAATAGTTTGCATTATCAATAGGGTGTAGCACAAGGCTTATCAACATCATCACAGTAACGGGGTCGGGGTTGAGGCAGGGATGGGGAGGGAAAGGGAGGGGAGGGAGTAGGGAGTAGCGGTGGGGATATATATATTTTGTTTTTCATGTGAAATTTATCATATTAATGACAAATACCACCCTTAATATGTTTTCAGGGACAGTACAGCACATAGTAATTAATATTAATACAATAATTAAAAGGCACAGGCTTCAATTCATCCATATAATGCTGGTTCGCTATCGCTCGCCAGGGAGAAATCGACATCTGGATGGGGATAAATGTCTTAACACACAAAGAGTGGGTGGTGAGGTATTTTACACAGTGGCGCCAAGCGGGCACAATCCCGAAATATTCGCTCACTTTCACTCGCCCTAGCGCCGTTACTATGGCTCAAATCCAAACGAAATTGTCATTTTTGGAACAAGCAACTCTTCGTCTCCCCATAGAAGTCTATTCTGGATGTTGTGAGGGAGTGTGGAGGGTGGGAAGAGGTGAGGAAGAGAGGTTACTTTTTGGTCTATTTCCCGGGCACGTTCGGATGCGTTCGCTTTGGCCTGACTTCGGCCTCACGCGCGTCTATTATTCCTTCGGTAATCGGTCTTATTTTCTCTTATTTCTCGTTATTTCTGTATTCTCAGTATTCTCTCTCTCTCTATCTCTCTCTCTCTCTTTCTCTCTCTCTCACTCCTACTGTCTGTCTGTCTGACTCTCTCTCTCTCTGGCTCGCTCGCTTTCCCTCTCTCTTTCTCCCTTTCTCATTCGTACGCGCTCTGTTTCACTCTCTCTCCCTTTCTCTCTTCCTCATCCGTATATGTAATTCTCATTATTATTTTCTCTAACTAATCACTCTATTTCTTTTATCTGCTTGTAATATTTCTGTATTATTATCTTTTTCACTCTTTCTTCAGTTGTTTCTGTATTCTCTCTCTTTCTCTTCCTCATCCGTATATGTAATTCTCATTATTACTTTCTCTAAGCCCTCTTTCTTTATTTGCTTGTAATATTTCTGTATTATTATATCTTTTTCACTCTTTCTTCAGTTCAGTTTCTGTATTCTCTCTTTCTCTCTCTCTTCCTCATCCGTATATGTATTTCTCATTATTATTTTCTCTAACTAATCACTCTATTTCATTTATCTGCTTGTAATATTTCTGTATTATTTTCTTTTTCACTCTTTCTTCAGTTCAGTTTCTGCATGGTCTCTCTCTCTCTCTCTCTGTTTCGCTTGCTTTGCAGGATTTTTTTTTTTTTTATATATAATATTATTTCAACACATTTCCAAATCACCCTATGGGGTAGTGTTGACGACTCATTTTTTTTTGTGGTGTTCCCAGGAGGTGTAATCCACATGTGCTTGAGGTAGGCAAAAGGCAGTTATATGATTGAGGTAGGTCAAAGGCAGTTATGTGATTGAGGTAGGGAAAAGGCAGAACTGCCTATAGCGAGTGTATAAATGTGATTGAGGTAGACAAAAGGCAGAACTGCCTATAGCGAGTGTATGAATGTATGTATGAATGAATGACATGGATGTATGAGGTGGACCAAGAACCAGATGGATAGATGAGATTCGAAACTTATGGATGTAATGGGTGATGTTGCTGATGATGATGAATGCACTTGTGTTTGGGTAGTGTGCTATTCCACCATATGAATGATTGAATGACATGAATTCATGAGGTACTTTGAAATAGATGAATGAATGATTGAATGAAGTTATGAATGATTGGCAAGAAGGGAGGAGGTCTAGAAGTGTTCCAGAGTGTGGTACTCGGTGTAGCAAGGAGAAATGCAGAGTCCCACATTACACTGACTACACATGACCGAGCTTTCCTTCCTGACTTGGACCCTCCTTGTTGTGTGTTTGCAGACGTGGCACTGCTTCAGTCCGTGCATCCGGTTGGCTGCGATTTGTGATGCTGAGCGGGGGCAATACACAATCTTGTGGGTCGCGAGGTAGTCCCGGCACTCAAGGCGGTAAGGCAGATTCACGATCGCCCTCGAAGGTGGTAGCACATGTGTGGTTCCGTGCTTCCTGAGGATGGAGTCGATGATGTTCTTGGCGAACAGCCTTACAGAGCTCCTCCTTCCTGTCCGCGTCATCCACAGGTTGTACGCGTTCAGGATAGTGATATCAAGAAGATGGAATACGACCTTCTTGTACAACTTACAGGCCTTCCTGAGGCAGTCAACAGCAGTGATTTGCATGTCACTCTTATCCACCATCCGCATGCTTACATTGTAGTCCATAACAACGTCAGGTTTGGAGATAGCTACTAGAGTCTTGTTGCGGGTGACAGGGTCCATCTGGTATCTCTTCTTCCCGCTATCTCGCATTGTGGACTTGTGGTAGGTGGCGAGGACATTGACTGGCTTTGTGTCATGCCAACAAATAGCCAATATACTGTCACTGCTGCTCTTTTTCCGGATGATGTCTCCTTTCCGTGTATTAGGAAACTTGGGCCAGTGTTTCCTGTTTGACCTGACAGTTCCACAGCTTCCCGTGCTCCTTTTAAGGAGATACCTGGCAAGGAGAGGAGAGGTGTAGAAATTGTTGGTGAACAAGATACGGTTGGCATCCAGATACGGCTTCATCAGTGTCTTCACAACCGCCCCTGAAAGACCCAGAGGGTCGTTTGGAATATCCACATCAGTAGCGGTGTAGATGATGATGTCCAGCACGTATCCTGTCTCGCAGTCACACAGTACAAAGAACTTGATCCCGAAGCCGTGACGCTTCGACGGAATGTACTGCCGGAAAGAGAGACGTCCACGGAAGAGGATCAAGGACTCATCGATCACGACATACTGAAAAGGTTTGAAAAACCGGCGATACCTGTTCAGGAGGGAGTTCAGGAATGGCCGGATTTTCCAAAGCTTGTCAGCTCTGTGTGGTGCAGTGTTATCTACAAAGTGCAAGCACTTGAGAATTTGTCTATATTGGTCCCTGGGCATGTAGGTATTGAAGACTGGCATTGATCTAATATCATCCATGAGCCAATAATCCAGAACGTTGTGTTTTTTCATGTGGGGCATTAGCATGGTGAGGCCCAAAAACACGAGGAGCTCAGGGATATCAATGGGCGTCCATCTCCGCATGTGGGGCGAGGTCATCTCTTCGGAGTGCTGGCTTGGATACAGGTTTGTCTCCCTTACCATGTCCCCAAGCAATTCATCGTCGAAGAATGCCCGGAAGTAGTGATAAGGGGTATCATCCTGTGTGCAGGAAAAGCCAGGCTGGATGCCATTGGTACCTTTATCAAAATGGGGTGGAACCCCAGGCATATCCCGAGGCTGGCAGTCCTCCCACTGAAAGAGAGGTGGCTCGTCTGGCCTCCTGCCCCTCCCGACCCCTCATGGGGCACCTCCCCGAGCACCTCCCCGAGCACATCCTCGAGCACCTCCTCGGGCCCTTCCCCGGGCACCTTGCTGTGGCGGTCCCTGCTGTAGCTGTGGCAGTCCCTGCTGTGGCTGTGGCTGTCCCTGCTGTGGCTGTGTCTGCCCGCCATCAGAGTCGCTTGCCGGCGCGGGGAATATCCTGGCTTCAGGCAAATCGGGAGAGCTTCAGCCGGAACCGGCATCACTTTCGGAAAACGCCTGGTCCTCCTCGTCCGCTGCATCCCGGGTGGTGTTGACAACGTGGGAGGAGCATCAACAGCTGGTGTAGGCGTCGCTGGACTTGGTTGTCCATGGGCGGGGGTAATTTGTAGCTGCACTACCCCCGAGATGTTTGCGAGCTCAACGGGCATCACTGGAGGCTCTGACGCAGCTCGCTGCCTGGATGGGCCTGGCTGTGGGGATAACGATCTTGGGCAAATGGCCAGTCTGGTGTTGCCTATTGTTACGATCCAGGTTCTCAAAGACACAGGGCTCTTCAACATTGGACTAGATAATGGCAAAAAGCAACAACGGTAACACTAGATCCAACCCCTGCCTTAAACACTGGAAAACAAAACACCATTGTGACGCCTCCCGGCGTTAACAGAATGGTTGCGTGGGGCATTGCAGCTCGCTAGCGCTCGCCAGGATGGGGGGATGGGCTACAGTTGTCCTAGAATGATCTGCTTTATGTTATTAGTGTCATGTTGCCACAGACAGTCTAGAAATGGTATTTGTTTTGGTCTGTGACCGCGCCTTATATTTTATAATTCGCTATAATATAAATGTTGCTTGTGTGGGAGGCGAGCGAGAGAGGGTGAGGGGGTACACCTGGCAGCGGGGTGAGCTATCACGCGGCTCGCTGGGGCGCTGACGGCGTTGGCGGCCGGGTGGTCAACTAGTCCCTGCCCATCGCGGCCTCGTGTTTTTTACCAGCTCAGAGCTTGCCTGACACGCGTACCGCCTATATCCTTTGCAATTCTATCCCCCATACTCGCCACTTTGCATACTATTTCTCTCTCTCGATTTCTCCTTTCTCATTCTCTAATCTTTATTAAACTCAACATCCCTTCTGGTTTCAGCATAGACGTTCACCGTCGGCCAGTCGTATTGTACGCGAAGCTCTCAGATATTTCCATGTATTAGGTTAAGGAGGTATTAGGCTTTATGAGGTTTGGAGAGACGGACTTTTCCGTATGTGTCCTCTCTTGGGAAGGTTGTAGACCGGTATATGTCTCCCTGGCAAGGTGTTGAGTGATTCTGCTTGGTTATCTAAAGCTAGACTGGGGGTAAGGTTACTGTGTCGTTGTCTCCGATGTGTGCAGTGTTAGCTAAGCCCTGCACGACATCGACAGGTACTGTCTACAGTTGTCTTCGGGTGGGTTTACTTTGCTAGCACAGCGCTGTGGTGTGAGAGGGCCATAGCCTATCCCTCACAACATAGTGCTGCCTCTTTGTGTTGACTTCTGAGGGATCGCCAGGATAGAACTAGGTACTAGAGACCTAGATTTATCAAGAGAGCATCCCCGTCATATAACGTAATCTTCATTATACCACCTTCGGACAACGTTAGGCTATGAGCCGCATGTTCACCCATTGTTGCCCTGCCTTGCTACCCCAGCTAGACTTTATTAACTGAGCAGACACTGGTTAGAGATAAGCCCCCATTATTATATGTATGCAACATTATTATTCACTGCACTTTTGAGCCGAGGTTGTTGTTGAGTTGCACAACCCTAGTAGGCTGTTGCGTTGTGTCACGAAACATTTCTTTAGTTGTCAAGCATTACTACCTTTGCGCAGTCTTTATTATTCGCCTGCCTATTATTACTATATGTCCTAGTATTTATTGTGACCCGTATTCTGCATTATAATTGTTCAAGATTCTTTACGAACATCTTCCCAGCATCAGACTTATTTCAGAAGTTTCCAGTTGATGTTGCAGGACTAGCATTGCACTTTCTTTAATACAGGAGTGCCAGTTATTTGAGTATCTACCGTAACGTTAATTAATCACGTTAATTATCTTTTCTTTGTGTAACCTAATCGAGTAATCTTTTACTGTTTGAGAATAGGCTGTTTCATCGAGCGTCAGCCTAGTGTGTGTGCACCAGTTACCGAGTCATAGGATACCTCGTTGTCCAGGCACGACTCAGGGCGGTAATGGTGTTTTGTTTTCCAGTGTTTAAGGCAGGGGTTGGATCTAGTGTTACCGTTGTTGCATTTTGCCATTATCTAGTCCAATGTTGAAGAGCCCTGTGTCTTTGAGAACCTGGATCGTAACAAATGGCGACCTAGCTCAGGATCTTGTGAACTAAGAGATAATTGCAGGATTGTTGTGGTCATTTGTTTTATTGAGGAATATAGTGGGCACGTTAATTTTGTTTTGGCAAAGTAGTATAGCACTTGAGAGTCTTCAGAAATTTTTGGCAAGTGAATAGTGCTACATAAGAGTTTGGGGTACTTCTTTTCTGAATATTGTGGTGAGAAATGTTTGTGCGCATTATGTCTTATACCGGGTCAGAGGAGAATGGAGACACAGTACGTAATGTCGAAACTGAGGAACAGCAGCATGATGAAAGGGTTAATCGGGTGAACTGTGAGGAGGATGCTAGGATATTTTTGCAATGGCCTGTTACTGCCGAGCGGTTGGAGGGTATGGATCGGTACGGTCTTCAATGCCTGGCCACTGCTATCGGTCATGCGGTTACTAGCAGCATGACCATGGATAACTTGATAACGTGTGTACTGGGCAGGGTGACTGGTGAGCGAGATGGGTTGAGTGCTCAGAGCCCTTCGGCCATGCTTCCCATACACTCGACTCCCAGCCATCCCAGTAGTTTGCCGACCCCGGGTACGCTTCCGCAGTTGGGTGGTGACTGGCAGGGTGGGTTGCCCCTGGGGGGACCACCGGTAATTTCAAACATTGTAGCACCTTCACCTCCTCAAGGGTTAACTCCAGAATTATTGCTTCAGCTCGAATTAGCTAAGATCCAGCAGCAAATAGAATTAGCCAAGATAGAAGAGAGAAAAACTATCAGTCATGAGCACATAGAGCTAGCAAAAATCCAAGCTGAGTCGACTAGGTACTGTGCCGACATGGACGTAGAGAAGTCGCGAGTAGAGACAACGGGACAGCGACTTGGGGCTGGTAACCGTGTTCATGAGCAGTCTCTCTCGCACTTATTGAAACTGGTTCCGGTGTTTGATGAGAGTGGTGTAACAGAATTTTTCACACGCTTTGAGAAGAAGTGCCAGGAACACCAGTGGCCAGAGAATAAATGGGAAGCACTTGTATCCTCTAGATTAATAGGCAAGGGTCTTAAAGCCTACGATGCGTTGCCTATAGAGTCTTGTATTATCTATGAGGAACTCAAGGAGGCTGTCCTGAGAGCATACGAACTACAACCAGAGACGTACAGGTTGAAGTTCCGGGGTGTTACCCAGGGTCGGGAGAGCACCTTTTTGGAGCATGCCCGGGAGCTGTCCGATGCTTTTGGGAATTGGCTGAGATCGGAGAAAGCTACTACGTTTGACGACATTAAACAGTTGGTGCTTTTAGAGCAGTTTTTCAAATGCACGGGCGGCGACCTGCAGAAGCACCTGGGAGGCTCGAACCCTGCTCAGGATCTTTTTTGCGACCATAGAGGGCGGGGTTGCGTGATGTGGGCGGGGCGCAAGCATGGAGTAGAGGACTTGCGTGATACAGGTGCTTCCCAGACTCTGATGAAAAACTTGACTGGCTACCCTATAAACGTGGCTCGGGTGGTGGTGGTGCAGGGTATTAATGCAACTCGGTCATACCCGCTGGTGCGGTTGGAGTTGGAGGTGGATGGTGTGGCACGTGAATTGGATGTCGGGATTGTGGAGAAACTGCCAGTGGAGGGCGTCGACCTTCTTCTCGGCAACGACTTTGCAATGCCCGCTTCTGAGGTTCTACCCTTAGTCGTTGCCGAGAGGCCGGCCGACGTGAGTAGGGAAGAGCAAGAGTGGGTCAAGCGGTGCCAGACACAACCCATGGTGTGTGTTGTCACCCGAGCTCGAGCAGCTAAAGTGTCACAGCCTAGTCCTCCGTCTTCAGACCAGCGGAGGAACGATCAACAGGAGGAGGCTAAAGCTGGAGTTGGTTTTAAGAGTTTTGACTCGGCGGCTCTCCTGGGTGATTCAGTATTAGCACCATTACTTAATTCTGGAGTAGCCCCTGGGCCTGTCATCGAGAGTGACGAGGCTGGGCATGACGAGTCTCCACGACAGCAACGTTATGTACATCGAGAGAGACAGAGGGAGCAGCCCAGTATCGGGGAAGGTCATGCATTGCTCCGGGAGCAGTTAGATCGCTTGGCACCCTCAGATATACGTCGGTTGCAACTAGAGGACCCTGAGCTCCAAACGTGTGCTAATGGAGTTGTAGAGCTCGACGAGGACGGCGATGCACAGCCAGGAGATTTTTTTTATTTAGAAGGCATCCTCTATAGGCGTTTTCAAGACCCTAAACGTAGTTGGCAACAGGGGTCCGGAGTAGTGGACCAGTTGGTGGTGCCACGGGAGTGCAGGGATAGCCTACTGAGGTTGGCGCATGACATACCACTGGCAGGACATCTAGGGGTGAGAAAAACGATGGCGGCTTTAGACAAATTGTTTTGGTGGCCGGGGTTGAAGGGGCAGGTGGTAACCTGGATAGCAAGGTGTCATACGTGCCAGAGGGTTGGAAAACCTAACCAAACAATTCCGAGAGCCCCGTTGCACCCAATTCCTGTCAGTGGACCGCCCTTCAGTAAGGTCATCATTGATATGGTCGGACCCCTACCCCCTACTAATGCCGGTAATACATTTCTATTAACTATCATGGATATGGCCACTCGTTATCCTGATGCATATCCAATGAGAAATGGCACGGCGAAAACTGTTGTCCGGAACCTGCTCTTGTATTGCTCGCGGTATGGTTACCCGCAAGAGGTGCAATCGGACCAAGGTTCTAATTTTACCTCTAATCTGTTCTAACAAAGTATGATTCAGCATGGCATCAGCACTGTCGTCTCTTCTGCGTATCACCCGGAGAGTCAAGGGGTGTTGGAGAGGTGGCACGCCACGCTGTAAAGCATGCTTCGATGTTATTGCGCAGAGAACGGAAAGGATTGGGACCTTGGTCTGCCGTATGTTTTGTCCGCGGCAAGAGAAGTACCTAGAGAGAGTCTCGGTTTCAGTCCGAATGAGCTTGTTTTCGGGCATCAGGTGAGGGGCCCTCTCCAAATGGTGAAGGAGATTTGGGAGGGTACCGCTAAGCCATGTTCTATGTTGAGATACGTCCTCGAGAGCAGAGAGAGAATGCTTAGAAGTCTGGAGCTGGCCGGGCGTAATTTGGTGAGTTCGCAGGCCCGTATGAAGGACAGGTACGATACTAAGGCGAAACTCCGGGAGTTTCAGGTAGGTCAAGAGGTGTTGGTCCTGTTGCCTTTGGCAGGTCATCCTCTGGCTGCCAAGTACGCTGGGCCTTATCGGGTGGTGTCAAAGATCTCCGATCTGGATTACCTCGTTGCCACTCCAGACCGGAAGAAGCGTAACCAACTATGCCACATTAATTTGTTGAAGGAGTATGTGAGGCGCCCACCTGAGTCACTAGCTGTCCCTGTGTTGACCTGCTGCGGTCATGGTGGAGAAGGAGAGGGGGGCAGCAATGATCAGGTGGATGATAACTGGGATTGTCATGTCTCGGCTGATCAGTGGGCGGGGAATTCGAGCCAATGTGCGCATGATGCTCTGGCGCACCTGCCGGAGGAACAGCAGGTGGCAGTGCAGCGCCTGTTCGATTCATACCCCACTGTATTTGCCAAGCACCCAGGCCTCACTACTCAAGCGGTGCATGACGTCGATGTAGGAGAGCACCCCCCCTTCAAGTCGATACCTTATCGGGTGCCACCCATTAAACTCCCAGCGCTCAGGGATGAGCTGGAGTATATGCTGGCGAGAGGCTTGATCGAGAAGGCGGCAGTACGGTGGACTTCTCCTGTCACTCTGCAGCCCAAACCTGATGGAAAATTCGGTTCTGCATTGACTTTAGGCGGTTGAACGGGTTGACCCCCACCAACGCATATCCTCTTCCCCGGGTGGATGACAGTGTGGATAAGATCGGGAAAGCAAGATACTTGACCAAGGTAGACCTCGTCAAAGGCTACTGGCAAGTACCACTGTCTGAGCGGGCTAAAGAGGTGTGCGGGTTTGTGGTGGATGGCAGTACTTACCGTTGCAACGTGATGCCATATGGTCTGAAAAATGCACCGGCCACTTTCCAGAGCTTAATGAACGACATCGTAGCAGACATCCCAAACTGTACTGTCTACCTTGATGACGTGATCATTTATGACAACGATTTCCAAAGTCACTGTGAGCACATAGAAGCCTTATTTAGTCAACTTAGTAAAGCAGGCTTGGTGGTTAATCTGGGCAAGTGTGACTTTGTGCAAGCCACGGTGCAGTATCTGGGGTTTGTTGTTGGGTTAGGGCAGGTGAGCCCGCCCCAACAGAAGATACAGGCTATCGACTTGTTCCCCAGGGCGACCACCCAGCGGCAGATCATGAGATTTTTGGGCATGATTGGGTATTACCGCCGCTTTATAAGAGGTTATTCTACTGTGTTAGCTCCTTTGACAGATCAACTAGCTAAAGATAAAAAGTTCCGCTGGGCACCTGAGTGTGAGCAGGCGTTTCGAGTAGTTAAACACCTTTTATGCACCCACCCTATCCTCAGGGCCCCGGACTTTGAACGACCCTTTCAGTTGGCGACTGATGCCAGCGGAGTAGGGGCTGGTGCCGTACTTTTGCAGACAGACGAGGAAGGTCTTGAGCATCCAGTCAGTTTCTTTTCAAAGAAATTTAATTCAGCACAGAAAAACTATTCGGTTGTTGAAAAGGAACTGCTGGCAATCGTGTTAGCGCTCAGACACTTTGAGGTCTATGTTCCTGCATATGGGCCAGTCGTGGTAGTGTATACCGACCACCACCCGCTTAAATTCCTCAATCAATTCCACAACCGGAATATGAGGCTGACCAGATGGTCGCTCATGTTGCAAGAGTACAACTTAGACATTCGCCATATTGCCGGTTGTGAGAATGTGATTGCGGACTGTTTGTCGCGGGTGGAGGATCCGGGGTAGGCTACTACAGTATGTTGGTATAGCTTCCTGTCTTGGCTCGCGGTGTATTTTTGCGCTGGTGCTTGTTGGCTCGCGTGTGTAGCATCAGCGTAGGGTCGCAGGGCAGGAGTTGTTGGCTTTGATTAGATTTTTTTTTTTTAGGCTACCTCTATAGTAGCCGCCAAAAACAACATTAAAATAAAATATGAAAAATTAAATAAAATCTCTTTCTTTTTAATAATTAATTTTAAGATAACATTGTAGCTGAGTACTGAGTGCAGATGATTTTCCCTCAGTAGGCTGTGCTTCTTAAAGCTCGCTCTGGGAGCACAATGTTATGAATTAATGTATTATGTTTGGGAAGGGTGATAAGATTTTTTTGTTATATATATATATAAATGTTGTTGTATTTTTTTTTGAGGAGACTGAGCTTGCATTCCATGAGTGGCAGAGTGGTTTGGAGTGGCAGATTCTAGCGACATTCTGTCTGTTCAGATATGGGCCCATGGTTGAGTGTCCCATATCTTGGGGGTGGTGTGACGCCTCCCGGCGTTAACAGAATGGTTGCGTGGGGCATTGCAGCTCGCTAGCGCTCGCCAGGATGGGGGGATGGGCTACAGTTGTCCTAGAATGATCTGCTTTATGTTATTAGTGTCGTGTTGCCACAGACAGTCTAGAAATGGTCTTTGTTTTGGTCTGTGACCGCGCCTTATATTTTATAATTCGCTATAATATAAATGTTGCTTGTGTGGGAGGCGAGCGAGAGAGGGTGAGGGGGTACACCTGGCAGCGGGGTGAGCTATCACGCGGCTCGCTTGGGCGCTGACGGCGTTGGCGGCCGGGTGGTCAACTAGTCCTTGCCCATCGCGGCCTCGTGTTTTTTACCAGCTGAGAGCTTGCCTGACACGCATACCGCCTATATCCTTTGCAATTCTGTCCCCCATACTCGCCACTTTGCATACTATTTCTCTCTCTCGACTTCTCCTTTCTCATTCTCTAATCTTTATTAAACTCAACATCCCTTCTGGTTTCAGCATAGACGTTCACCGTCGGCCAGTCGTATTGTACGCGAAGCTCTCAGATATTTCCATGTATTAGGTTAAGGAAGTATTAGGCTTTATGAGGTTTGGAGAGACGGACTTTTCCGTATGTGTCCTCTCTCGGGAAGGTTGTAGACCGGTATATGTCTCCCTGGCAAGGTGTTGAGTGATTCTGCTTGGTTATCTAAAGCTAGACTGGGGGTAAGGTTACTGTGTCGTTGTCTCCGATGTGTGCAGTGTTAGCTAAGCCCTGCACGACATCGACAGGTACTGTGGGAGCCTAAGTTGTCTTCGGGTGGGTTTACTTTGCGAGCACAGCGCTGTGGTGTGAGAGGGCCATAGCCTATCCCTCACAACATTGTGCTGCCTCTTTGTGTTGACTTCTGAGGGATCGCCAGGATAGAACTAGGTACTAGAGACCTAGATTTATCAAGAGAGCATCCCCATCATATAACGTAATCTTCATTATACCACCTTCGGACAACGTTAGGCTACGAGCCGCATGCTCACCCATTGTTGCCCTTGCCTTGATACCCCAGCTAGACTTTATTAACTGAGCAGACACCTGTTAGAGATAAGCCCCCATTATTATATGTATGCAACATTATTATTCACTGCACTTTTGAGCCGAGGTTGTTGTTGAGTTGCACAACCCTAGTAGGCTGTTGCGTTGTGTCACAAAGCATTTATTTAGTTGTCGAGCATTACTACCTTTGCGCAGTCTTTATTATTCGCCTGCCTATTATTACTATATGTCCTAGTATTTATTGTGGCCCGTATTCTGCATTATAATTGTTCAAGATTCTTTACGAACATCTTCCCAGCATCAGACTTATTTCAGAAGTTTCCAGTTGATGTTGCAGGACTAGCATTGCACTTTCTTTAATACAGGAGTGCCAGTTATTTGAGTATCTACCGTAACGTTAATTAATCACGTTAATTATCTTTTCTTTGTGTAACCTAATCGAGTAATCTTTTACTGTTTGAGAATAGGCTGTTTCATCGAGCGTCAGCCTAGTGTGTGTGCACCAGTTACCGAGTCATAGGATACCTCGTTGTCCAGGCACGACTCAGGGCGGTAATGGTGTTTTGTTTTCCAGTGTTTAAGGCAGGGGTTGGATCTAGTGTTACCGTTGTTGCATTTTGCCATTATCTAGTCCAATGTTGAAGAGCCCTGTGTCTTTGAGAACCTGGATCGTAACACCATTACCGCCCTGAGTCGTGCCTGGACAACGAGGTATCCTATGACTCGGTAACTGGTGCACACACACTAGGCTGACGCTCAATGAAACAGCCTATTCTCAAACAGAAAAAGATTACTCGATTATGTTACACAAAGAAAAGATAGTTAACGTGATTAATTAACGTTATGGTAGATACTCAAATAACTGGCACTCCTGTATTAAAGAAAGTGCAATGCTAGTCCTGCAACATCAACTGGAAACTTCTGAAATAAGTCTGATGCTGGGAAGATGTTCGTAAAGAATCTTGAACAATAATTATTATAATGCAGAATACGGGTCACAATAAATGCTAGGACATACAGTAATAATAGGCAGGCGAATAATAAAGACTGCGCAAAGGTAGTAATGCTCGTCAACTAAAGAAATGCTTCGTGACACAACGCAACAGCCTACTAGGGTTGTGCAACTCAACAACAACCTCGGCTCAAAAGTGCAGTGAATAATAATGTTGCATACATATACTAATGGGGCTTATCTCTATCCAGTGTCTGCTCAGTTAATAAAGTCTAGCTGGGGTTTCAAGGCAGGGCAACAATGGGCGAGCATGCGGCTTGTAGCCTAACGTTGTCCAAGGGTGGTATAATGAAGATTGCGTTATATGACAGGGATGCTCTCTTGATAAATCTAGGTCCCTAGTACCTAGCTCTATCCTGGCGATCCCTCAGGAGTCAACACAAAGAGGCAGCACTATGTTGTGAGGGATAGGCTATGGCCCTCTCACACCACAGCGCTGAGCTCGCAAAGTAAACCAACCCGAAGACAACTTAGGCTCCCACAGTACCTGTCGATGTTGTGCAGAGCTTAGCTAACACTGTACACCTCGGAGACAACGACACAGTAACCTTACCCCTAGTCTAGCTTTAGATAACCAAGCAGAATCACAACACCTTGCAAGGGAGACATATACCGGTCTACAACCTTCCCGAGAGAGGACACATACGGAAAAGTCCGTCTCTCTAAACCTCAATAAAGCATAATACCTCCTTAACCTAATACATGGAAATATCTGAGAGCTTCGCGTACAATACGACTGGTCGACGGGGAACGTCTATGCTGAAACCAGAAGGGATGTTGAGTTTAATAAAGATTAGAGAATGAGAAAGGAGAAGTCGAGAGAGAGAGATAGTATGCAAAGTCGCGAGTATGGGGGACAGAATTGCAAAGGATGTAGGCGATACGCGTGTCATGCAAGCTCTGAGCTGGTAAAGAACACGAGGCAGCGACGGGAAGGGACTAGTTGACCACCCGGCCGCCAACGCCGTCAGCGCCCAAGCGAGCCGCGTCATAGCTCACCTCGCTGCCGGGTGTACTCCCTCACACTCTCTCGCTCGCCTCCAACACAAGCAACATTTATATTATAGCGAATATAAAATATAAGACGCGGCCACAGACCAAAACAAAGACCATTTCTAGACTGTCTGTGGCAACACGACACTAATTAAATAAAGCAGATCATTCTAGGACAACTGTAGCCTATCCCCCCATCCTGGCGAGCGCTAGCGAGCTGCAATGCCCCACGCAACCATTCTGCCAACGCCGGGAGGCGTCACCCCCCCCCCCCCAAGATATGGGACACTCAACCATGAGCCCATATCTGAACAGGCAGAATGTCGCTAGAATCTGCCACTCCTAACCACTCTGCCACTCATGGAATGCAAACTCAGTCTCCTCAAAAAAAAATACAACAACATTTTTATATAAAAAATCTTATCACCCTTCCCAAATATAATACATTAATTCATAACATTGTGCTCCCAGAGCGAGCTTTAAGAAGCACAGCCTACTGAGGGAAAATCATCTGCACTCAGTACTCAGCTACAATATTATCTTAAAATTAATTATTAAAAAGAAAGAGTTTTTATTTAATTTTTCATATTTTATTTTAATGTTGTTTTTGGCGGCTACTATAGATGTAGCTAATTTTTTTCTAATCAAAGCCAACAACTCCTGCCCTGCGACCCTACGCTGATGCTACACACGCGAGCCAACAAGCACCAGCGCAAAAATACACCGCGAGCCAAGACAGGAGGCTATACCAACATACTGTATTAGCCTGCCCCGGATCCTCCACCCGCGACAAACAGTCCGCAATCACATTCTCACAACCGGCAATATGGCGAATGTCTAAGTTGTACTCTTGCAACATGAGCGACCATCTGGTCAGCCTCATATTCCGGTTGTGGAATTGATTGAGGAATTTAAGCGGGTGGTGGTCGGTATACACTACCACGACTGGCCCATATGCAGGAACATAGACCTCAAAGTGTCTGAGCGCTAACACGATTGCCAGCAGTTCCTTTTCAACAACCGAATAGTTTTTCTGTGCTGAATTAAATTTCTTTGAAAAGAAACTGACTGGATGCTCAAGACCTTCCTCGTCTGTCTGCAAAAGTACGGCACCAGCCCCTACTCCGCTGGTATCAGTCGCCAACTGAAAGGGTCGTTCAAAGTCCGGGGCCCTGAGGATAGGGTGGGTGCATAAAAGGTGTTTAACTACTCGAAACGCCTGCTCACACTCAGGTGCCCAGCGGAACTTTTTATCTTTAGCTAGTAGATCTGTCAAAGGAGCTAACACAGTAGAATAACCTCTTATAAAGCGGCGGTAATACCCAGTCATGCCCAAAAATCTCATGATCTGCCGCTTGGTCGGCCTGGGGAACAAGTCGATAGCCTGTATCTTCTGTTGGGGCGGGCTCACCTGCCCTAACCCATCCACAAACCCCAGATACTGCACCGTGGCTTGCACAAAGTCACACTTGCCCAGATTAACCACCAAGCCTGCTTTACTAAGTTGACTAAATAAGGCTTCTATGTGCTCACAGTGACTTTGGAAATCGTTGTCATAAATGATCACGTCATCAAGGTAGACAGTACAGTTTGGGATGTCTGCTACGATGTCGTTCATTAAGCTCTGGAAAGTGGCCGGTGCATTTTTCAGACCATATGGCATCACGTTGCAACGGTAAGTACTGCCATCCACCACAAACCCGCACACCTCTTTAGCCCGCTCAGAGTGTGGTACTTGCCAGTAGCCTTTGACGAGGTCTACCTTGGTCAAGTACCTTGCTTTCCCGATCTTATCCACACTGTCATCCACCCGGGGAAGAGGATATGCGTTGGTGGGGGTCAACCCGTTCAACCGCCTAAAGTCAATGCAGAACCGAACTTTTCCATCAGGTTTGGGCTGCAGAGTGACAGGAGAAGTCCACCGTACTGCCCCCTTCTCGATCAAGCCTCTCGCCAGCATATACTCCAGCTCATCCCTGAACGCTGGGAGTTTAATGGGTGGCACCCGATAAGGTATCGACTTGAAGGGGGGGTGCTCTCCTACATCGACATCATGCACCGCTTGAGTAGTGAGGCCTGTGTGCTCGGCAAATGCAGTGGGGTATGAATCGAACAGGCGCTGCACTGCCACCTGCTGTTCCTCCGGCAGGTGCGCCAGAGCATCATGCGCACATTGGCTCGAATTCCCCGCCCACTGATCAGCCGAGACATGACAATCCCAGTTATCATCCACCTGATCATTGCTACCCCCCTCTCCTTCTCCACCATGACCACAGCAGGTCAACAAAGGGACAGCTAGTGACTCAGGTGGGCCCCTCACATACTCCTTCAACAAATTAATGTGGCATAGTTGGTTACGCTTCTTCCGGTCTGGAGTGGCAACGAGGTAATCTAGATCGGAGATCTTTGACACCACCCTATAAGGCCCAGCGTACTTGGCAGCCAGAGGATGACCTGACAAAGGCAACAGGACCAACACCACTTGACCTACCTGAAACTCCCGGAGTTTCGCCTTAGTATCGTACCTGTCCTTCATACGGGCCTGCGAACTCACCAAATTACGCCCGGCCAGCTCCAGACTTCTAAGCATTCTCTCTCTGCTCTCGAGGATGTATCTCAACATAGAACATGGCTTAGCGGTACCCTCCCAAATCTCCTTCACCATGTGGAGAGGGCCCCTCACCTGATGCCCGAAAACAAGCTCATTCGGACTGAAACCGAGACTCTCTCCAGGTACTTCTCTTGCCGCGAACAAAACATACGGCAGACCAAGGTCCCAATCCTTTCCGTTCTCTGCGCAGTAACATCGAAGCATGCTTTTCAGCGTGGCGTGCCACCTCTCCAACACCCCTTGACTCTCCGGGTGATACGCAGAAGAGATGACAGTGCTGATGCCATGCTGAATCTTAGTTTGTTTGAACAGATTAGATGGAAAATTAGAACCTTTGGTCCGATTGCACCTCTTGCGGGTAACCATACCGCGAGCAATACAAGAGCAGGTTCCGGACAACAGTTTTCGCCGTGCCATTTCTCATTGGACATGCATCAGGATAACGAGTGGCCACATCCATGATAGTTAATAGAAATTTATTATCGGCACTAGTAGGGGGTAGGGGTCCGACCATATCAATGATGACCTTACTGAAGGGCGGTCCACTGACAGGAATGGGGTGCAACGGGGCTCTCGGAATTGTTTGGTTAGGTTTTCCAACCCTCTGGCACGTATGACACCTTGCTATCCAGGTTACCACCTGCCCCTTCAACCCCGGCCACCAAAACAATTTTTCTAAAGCCGCCACCGTTTTTCTCACCCCTAGATGTCCTGCTAGTGGTATGTCATGCGCCAACCTCAGTAGGCTATCCCTGCACTCCCGTGGCACCACCAACTGGTCCACTACTCCGGACCCCTCTTGCCAACTACGTTTAGGGTCTTCAAAACGCCTATAGAGGATGCCTTCTAAATAAAAAAAATCTCCTGGCTGTGCATCGCCGTCCTCGTCGAGCTCTACAGCTCCATTAGCACACGTTTGGACCTCAGGGTCCTCTAGTTGCAACCGACGTATATCTGAGGGTGCCAAGCGATCTAACTGCTCCCGGAGCAATGCATGACCTTCCCCGATACTGGGCTGCTCCCTCTGTCTCTCTCGATGTACATAACGTTGCTGTCGTGGAGACTCGTCATGCCCAGCCTCGTCACTCTCGATGACAGGCCCAGGGGCTACTCCTGAATTAAGTAATGGTGCTAATACTGAATCACCCAGGAGAGCCGCCGAGTCAAAACTCTTAAAACCAACTCCAGCTTTAGCCTCCTCCTGTTGATCGTTCCTCCGCTGGTCTGAAGACGGAGGACTAGGCTGTGACACTTTAGCTGCCCGAGCTCGGGTGACAACACACGCAATGGGTTGTGTCTGGCACTGCTCGACCCACTCTTGCTCTTCCCTACTCACGTCGGCCGGCCTCTCGGCAACGACTAAGGGTAGAACCTCAGAAGCGGGCATTGCAAAGTCGTTGCCGAGAAGAAGGTCGACGCCCTCCACTGGCAGTTTCTCCACAATCCCGACATCCAATTCACGTGCCACACCATCCACCTCCAACTCCAACCGCACCAGCGGGTATGACCGAGTTGCATTAATACCCTGCACCACTACCACCCGATCCGCGTTAATAGGGTAGCCAGTCAAGTTTTTCATCAGAGTCTGGGAAGCACCTGTATCACGCAAGACCTCTACTCCATACTTGCGCCCCACCCACATCACGCAACCCCGCCCTCTATGGTCGCAAAAAACATCCTGAGCAGGGTTCGAGCCTCCCAGGTGCTTCTGCATTGGCTGTGCCTCAGCCTCTGACGAACTGCCCCGGGCAAACTCAGACGACTTCGGAGACACACCAATGTTGCAGGCCAAAGACACAGCTGCTGTAGGTGGTTTGCTAGGACAGACTCTTGCAAAGTGCCCCTTTTTATGACAATGATAACACTCCAACTCCCCTTTGGGCTTCCCTTGGTACTGGGAAGGGCCCGGCCCCTTCTTAAACGGGACGGTGCTAGTCTTGTGGTCAGTCTTGGTATCATGGCTCTTGTACTTGTTTGCATAAGGTATATCACTAACTCGGGGGGGTGGGGCGTCACGCCCCTTGTTACCTGCCTCACTACGCTGGGCAGACCCGCACCCACGAATTAGTGATAGCCGGAGGTCAGCCATCTCAGCTGCCTCCTGTAGAGTTTTTGGTTGCTTTTCTTTCAGGTTTAACGTCAGGTCGCCGCCCGTGCATTTGAAAAACTGCTCTAAAAGCACCAACTGTTTAATGTCGTCAAACGTAGTAGCTTTCTCCGACCTCAGCCAATTCCCAAAAGCATCGGATAGCTCCCGGGCATGTTCCAAAAAGGTGCTCTCCCGACCCTTGGTAACACCCCGGAACTTCAACCTGTACGTCTCTGGTTGTAGTTCGTATGCTCTCAGGACAGCCTCCTTGAGTTCCTCATAGATAATACAAGACTCTATAGGCAATGCATCATAAGCCTTGAGTCCCTTGCCCATAAGTCTAGAGGAAACAAGGGCTGCCCACTTCTCCCCAGGCCACTGGTGTTCCTGGCACTTCTTCTCGAATCTCATGAAAAATTCGGTGACACCCGACTCATCAAATACAGGGACTAGCTTCAACAGGTGCGACAAAGATTGGTCCCGATGTCTGTTACCTCCCCCAATAATTCGCCCTGTTACCTCCACTCGAGATCTCTCCAGCTCCCTGTCAGCCCGATACCTAGTAGACTCTGCCTGCAGTTCAGCCTCTCGTATAGCTGTTCTCTCTGCAGCCTCAGCCTGCACACTAGCCTGTCTCTCGGCAGCCTCAACCTTGGCCATCTCAAGCCGAAACAACAAATCTGGAGTCAACCCTTGAGGAGGGGAAGGTGCATTTAATGGAGAGGGTCCCTGTGATTGAATTCCACGCTGCCATTGACCATCAACTTGGGGGTATGTACTAAATTCAGGCACCCTGACGTTTGATACGGGGGTAGAGTGGAGGGGGGGCTGGGGACCGGGGCCCCCAGTCGCCTCTCCACCCAGGTCTCTCCCTTCTAAACCCAATATCAAAGTCCTCAGCTGATCTTTCCTCATGCCACTTAAACCCTGGTGACCCTGAAGACCTGCCACACACTTTAAGCCATACTTATTCAGCTTCAACACCCTGGCAGCGGTAAGGGGCACCTCTAAAAATCTTCTAGCACCCTCCTCGCTATCGACTAGCCACTCCACAGGTCTTTCTCCCTCCGAGCCTGTATCGTGACCTGACCCACCACTGTGTTCTGATTCGTCTCCCATTGTGTCCACCAAAAATTCTCACGTTTACAAAAAAAAGAAGAAGTACCCAAGCTCCTATGTAGCACTATTCACTTGCCAAAAATGTCTGAAGACTCTCAAGTGCCATACTACTTTGCCAAAACAAAATTTAACGTGTCCACGATATTCCTCAATAAAACAAATGACCTGCAATTATCTCTTAGTTCACAAGATCCTGAGCTAGGTCGCCATTTGTTACGATCCAGGTTCTCAAAGACACAGGGCTCTTCAACATTGGACTAGATAATGGCAAAAAGCAACAACGGTAACACTAGATCCAACCCCTGCCTTAAACACTGGAAAACAAAACACCATTACCGCCCTAAGTCGTGCCTGGACAACGAGGTATCCTATGACTTGGTAACTGGTGCACACACACTAGGCTGACGCTCAATGATACAGCCTATTCTCAAACAGTAAAAGATTACTCGATTATGTTACACAAAGAAAAGATAGTTAACGTGATTAATTAACGTTACGGTAGATACTCAAATAACTGGCACTCCTGTATTAAGAAAGTGCAATGCTAGTCCTGCAACATCAACTGGAAACTTCTGAAATAAGTCTGATGCTGGGAAGATGTTCGTAAAGAATCTTGAACAATTATAATGCAGAATACGGGTCACAATAAATGCTAGGACATATAGTAATAATAGGCAGGCGAATAATAAAGACTGCGCAAAGGTAGTAATGCTCGACAACTAAAGAAATGCTTCGTGACACAACACAGCCTACTCGGGTTGTGCAACTCAACAACAACCTCGGCTCAAAAGTGCAGTGAATAATAATGCTGCATACATATAATAATGGGGCTTATCTCTATCCAGTGTCTGCTCAGTTAATAAAGTCTAGCTGGGGTATCAAGGCAGGGCAACAATGGGCGAGCATGCGGCTCGTAGCCTAACGTTGTCCAAGGGTGGTATAATGAAGATTACGTTATATGACGGGGATGTTCTCTTGATAAATCTAGGTCTCTAGTACCTAGCTCTATCCTGGCGATCCCTCAGAAGTCAACACAAAGAGGCAGCATTATGTTGTGAGGGATAGGCTATGGCCCTCTCACACCACAGCGCTGAGCTCGCAAAGTAAACCAACCCGAAGACAACTTAGGCTCCCACAGTACCTGTCGATGTCGTGCAGAGCTTAGCTAACACTGCACACCTCGGAGGCAACGACACAGTAACCTTACCCCTAGTCTAGCTTTAGATAACCAAGCAGAATCACTGAACACATTGCAAGGGAGACATATACCGGTCTACAATCTTCCCGAGAGAGGACACATACGGAAAAGTCCGTCTCTCTAAACCTCAATAAAGCATAATACCTCCTTAACCTAATACATGGAAATATCTGAGAGCTTCGCGTACAATACGACTGGTCGACGGGGAACGTCTATGCTGAAACCAGAAGGGATGTTGAGTTTAATAAAGATTAGAGAATGAGAAAGGAGAAGTCTAGAGAGAGAGATAGTATGCAAAGTCGCGAGTATGGGGGACAGAATTGCAAAGGATGTAGGCGATACGCGTGTCAGGCAAGCTCTGAGCTGGTAAAGAACACGAGGCAGCGACGGGAAGGGACTAGTTGACCACCTGGCCGCCAACGCCGTCAGCGCCCAAGCGAGCCGCGTCATAGCTCACCTCGCTGCCGGGTGTACTCCCTCACACTCTCTCGCTCGCCTCCCACACAAGCAACATTTATATTATAGCGAATATAAAATATAAGACGCGGCCACAGACCAAAACAAAGACCATTTCTAGACTGTCTGTGGCAAGACGACACTAATGAAATAAAGCAGATCATTCTAGGACAACTGTAGCCTATCCCCCCATCCTGGCGAGCGCTAGCGAGCTTCAGTGCCCCACGCAACCATTCTGCCAACGCCGGGAGGCGTCACACTATGAAAATTGTGGGAATGGTATTTCGTATGAAGGATGTGCTGACTCAAACTTTACAACTAAGACTTGATTTATTTGAGAGAGATAGAGAGAGAAAGGAAGAGTCCTAGCAATTTCAAGGTCACATGCGTAAGGTATGATATCTACCGTACACCGTGATATATAGCCTATCAAATGATTGCAATCAATATACGGTATATATATATATATATATATATATATATATATATATATATATATATATATACACTGTATATTGGTGTATATTGATTGCAATCATTTGATAGGCGTATATATCACGGTGTTCGGATATATACGCCTATCAAATGATTGCAATCAATATACGGTATATATATATATATATATATATATATATACACTGTATATTGGTGTATATTGATTACAATCATTTGATAGGCGTATATCTCACGGTGTACGGTAGATTTTATTCCTTACAATCTACCGTACACCGTGATATATACGCCTATCAAATGATTGCAATCAATATACAGTATATATATATATATATCAATATACAGTATATATATATATATATATATATATATATATATATATATATATACTGTATATTGGTGTATATTGATTGCAATCATTTGATAGGCGTATATATCACGGTGTACGGTAGATTTCTTTCCTTACGAAGGTGACTTTGAAATTGCTATGACTCTTCTCTCTCTTTCTATATATATACAGTATATATACAGCATATATATATATATATATATATATATATATATATACAGGTATATATATATATATATATATATATATATATATATATATATGCTGTAGATATACTGTATATATATAGGAAGAGAGAGAAGAGTGCTAAGAATTTCATGGTCACCTGCGTTAGGAATGAAATCTACCGTACACCGTGATATCAAATGATTGCAATCAACAGGGAGTCAAGCGAAGAAATGAATAAAAAAAGGAAGGGAGAAAGAGAGAGAGAGAAAATCCTACTTGGTGGTACTGCCTGGGGGTGTGATAAAAGGGTTGCATGAGGAGTGGCCTAGTAAACAGTAAGTCACACAAAGAAAGATGGGAAGAACGAAAGAGAAAGAGAAAGAGAGAGAGAGAGAGAGAGAGAAAGTCAATTTCGCAAAAATATCATATATGGAACAATAATATATACATATGGTCCCCACAATCATATACAATATATTCAATCTTTCGTTTCTAGTATTATTACTGTATTATTTCTACTCTACACCGTGATATATACGCCTATAAAATGATTGCAATCAATATACAGTATATATATTGTTACGTATCTTGATCCTCAAGTGGTTAACTTGATGAATCTAGATAGCACAGAGATATATATTAAGGTATCAGTCAGCTGAAGGCAAAACAAAAGTAAAATCTAATAAAATAATTTCCTGTTGTTGCTTCCTTTCCTTTTGGTCTTAGGACTTAGTATCCTTTATTGACTGATACTCTTTAATTATGAAAAATACTGAAACTAATTAAAGTCATGTAGTATTTATAAAGAATTATTATTTAACCGAAGCTTAGTAGGCTATGGTTATGAACCGAATAAGTTATAGCTAAAGAAGGACTATTAATTTTATAAAAAGTCTTGAAAGATAAATATTAACCCTTAAAAAGCGGCTCACCACATAAGTCGAGTTGAAAAAACTGGTAAAAAACGGATGAAAAAAGGGTGGAAATCGAGTGAAAATGGGTGGGATAGTAATGATCCATACGTCCGACATCTGTGGCCTCCCGGCCCACACTAACTCCAGTTCCCCCACCGCGCGGGAGGATGACAGTGTAACCAATAGTTTGCTAAAAGTGAGCAAGGTAGCAAAATCAGCTAAACTTCCATTTTCGAGGTAACACTGTCAGTGCTCCACGAGTGCTACGTAGCTGTATGTGGCGTCATTGTGTAGCGATTTCCACCTAGTTTTTGGCGCAATACAGTTCCTTTCATACTGATGGTTGATATAGCAGTCAGAATGGCCTGAAAAGGCCCAAAACGGCCACAGAGGACCCTCTAGACTAGGGTTAAAGTAAGAATATTTCTGTCTCTTACCCTTTTTGAAATGAATAGTTTTCTTATGTGTCCTTTTATTTATATTTAACCCTTAATTAGCGGCGAGCAACATAAGTCGAGTTAAATAAAGCTGGACTATGTGGCGGTGCCACCATAGGTCGAGTGGCAATTTCAGCACGTAATGTTGCTGAGAGAGAGAGACAAGTGGTGGCAGGAGAGTAGCGAGCGTATGACTGCTCCAGACCACCGCGGCGAACCTACTGACACGAATCCCACCTCCCTCTCTCACTCGCTATATACGGAATTGTATGGGGAAAGTGCCTAATTACATGCTTTTTGCACTCGCGTTGCACGGTTATTGCAAGAAAACTAGCCATCATAAAAGGATCGTTATGGTGTCATTCGAAAGCTCTGTTTATGCCCTTTCAGGGATAGATACTTGTTTTACGTTCTGGGTCTTATTTAGGCATGAAAATGATCACGTAAACAGCCCTATTTTGGCTAAAAACACCCCGCTGGGCGGTACATATAAATAAACCGCATAGGCCGCTTAAACACAAAATAGTAGCGTTAAACGTTAATTCGCAATCAAATAGTTAAACACATAATAGTAGCGTTAAACGTTAATTCCCAATCACATATCTCACTAACCAACATAACGTAAGTGTTTACACCGAACACACTTAACACACACATATATAATCTGACTGACAGTCACAATCCCATTATAATACTTCACCCCGTCTTCCTCCAGCTGCAAGTTCACCTTCTCCAACTCCAAATGAGACTGATTTGAATGCTCACAACTCGGGTCTTACATACTAAACAATGATGGTGTAGGAACGAATCAGGAGGCGGGGGGTGGTGCCCGCTCCAATCATAGCTCCTCGAGTTGCATAACAGGTGCCTGGTCCATTCACAGCTCCTGGCGTCGATCATACGTCATAGCGACGCGTCGGGTCATCGAAGTAGTTTGCAGGGTCCCCTATGACGCACGCAGGTGTGAAGGCTTGTTTGCTGGTATGCGGGCGAGCTGGTTTCCCACTCGCTAGATCGCTCGCTAGTTTGCTTCGCCGCTGGGGTAGTTTGAACCTCCTTCAACTCTAATTCTAACTCTTAAATTAACATACAGGGCTCCGTATGTCAGAATATATATATATATATATATATATATATATATATATATACTGTATATTGCTGTATATTGATTGCAATAATTGTATAGGCGTATATATCACGGTGTACGGTAGATTTCATAATATGAAATTTACCGTACACAGTGATATATACGCCTATAAAAAGAATGGAACCTCGCAAGCAATTTGAAGGGCACATGCGTAATAAAAGTATTCTACTGTACACCGTGATATATACGCCTATAAAATGACTGGAAACTCGCAAGGAATTTCAAAGTCACATGCGTAATTAAAGTATTCTACTGTACACCATGATATATACGCCTATAAAATGAATGGAAACTCGCAAGGAATTTCAAAGTCACATGCGTAATGAAAGTATTCTACTGTACACCGTGATATATACGCCTATAAAAAGAATGGAAAATCGCAAGTAATATCAAAGTCACATGCACATATATATATGTAATATAGGAAGACCAACACCACAATCTTCGTTGCTTGTATTCCCGTAACAAATGTACCGTATACGCTGACATAGGCCTATACGCCAATAACAAAATGATTGCAATCGCTTGCAATCAAACTTGCAAGCAATTTCCAAGTCACATGTAGATAGATATACTGTATATCCCATATGTATAGGAAAACCAACACCACACTCTTCGTTGCTTGTATTCCCGTAAGAAATGTACCGTCCACCCTGACATTACGCCAATAATAAAATGATTGTAGGCTAAATCAATCTCTCAAACAATATAAATGTACATTGTACTTACCAACAACCACACCAGTATGTTCGCCAAGCTCCTCGTCATCATCTGCATACCTTTCTTCAACGTCTAGAACATGTTTATCGCTCTCTTCGTTCCCACCTTCACCATTTGCGGGGCGCAAGTTATGGCGTTTGTGAAAACCGATGACAGGCTTATCCTTAATTTCTTCTTCCTCCTCACTTCCCCCACTATCACCAACCCCTTCCATGGTTTCATCCAACAACCTTTTAGACACCGCTGAAGAGCTCATCAGCAGATCTAACTCCTCGGCGGAGAGCGGGGCCTTACGGCTTGGCTGGCCCGACGTACTAGGGATGGTGGCCACCGAATCGAACACGGGCAAATCTTGTCTCTCCATCATGGCGGCTAGAGCGGTACTGAGCCAAGCTCACACGGTGGGAATGTGTGTGTGGGACCTTGTAGTACACCGCCTGACCGCTAGGTTTTGCTTTCCACTTAAATTAGGGCGGGAATTAGCAATTCGACAGATGTCGTGCGCCGCCACATAGGCCACATTTATTTCACTCGACATATGTCGCGCGCCGCCAATTAAGGATTAAAACAGTTGGCTGAATGGGGCCGAACGGATACAAGGCAAAGAGAGAGGGAGAGAAATAGAAAAAATACACGAGGAGAGAGGGAGAGAAAGGGAAAACAAAAAACAGCAAGGTGGGCTCAATGTTTTCGTCACGGCTTAAAAATTGAGCCCACCTCGCCTTTTTTTTTTCTCTTTCTCTCCCTCTCTCCTCGTTTTTTGTTTGTTTTGTATTTCTCTCCCTCTCTCTTTGCCTTGTATCCGTTCGGCCCCATTCAGCCAACTGTTTTAATCAATATTTTCATGGTGAACGGTAGCGAGCCAACATATATATATTTTTGTTTTGAGAGCAAGCTAAATTTGTACATTTTTCGATAGAAAAATTTCTCCGGTGAAGCCGGATTTCTCCATATAATGCTGGTTCGCTATCGCTTGCCAGGAAGACATCGATACTTGGATGTGGATAAACGTCTTAAAACAGTTGGCTGAATGGGGCTGAATGGATACAAACCAGAGAAAGAGAGAAAAGGAGAGAAAGAGAAAAAAAAACGGGTGAACCCCCCACGAGAGGTGCATAGAAAAAACGGTTGACAGGTTCACTATAGGCCTAATCATTTTATTTTTACCCACCTAGCCGAAGGTGCTCTTTGGCCTCGGCAGGTGTGTCTTGAGCATTCCGCGACGTCGCAAGGCCCTTCGCATGCCTCGTGCGGAGCATACCCCTGGCGGGTATATTCTCGGCGAGTATTCGTGCACACGTCGACGACTAATCAACAAGGAAATTGTCGATGATTATTGTGCATCGTCGATGTTCTCGGAACATCCGAGAGCATCGGCGATCCGTCGTGCGACGTTTTGGAACATTTCAACAATGTTTTTTGTGCGACAAACTCCGCGATGTCTCGCCGATGTCGCAGATGATCGCAGAAACCCTCGCAGATCCCTCGGCGATGCTCGACGATGCTTGCGAGGGCAACCAACCCTCGTGAGTCCTCGTCCCAAATTTTGAACTGTCCGAACATTTGCGACGATCCGCGAAGGCCCTTGCGAGGTCTTGAGGGTCAAACGATCTTTTATAAGAGGTGTTGAGACATGTCACGAATGTGCCAATTTATTGGTGTCGGCGACGAAAATCGTGACTTGTCTCACCAGTGGGAAAGGGGCATTAATGTTCTTTCTATGATTAAGTCCCGTAATCATAGACAAACGCCATCATTGTTTAATATAATTCTAAAGTGTTGCTGTAATTCTACCCAATCAATATAATTAGGGTAGTTGTTGTAGTGTATTTGCAATGATAAATACTGAATCATTATTGCAGTACTGTTATTGCAATTAGAACAACAAGCCTATCATATTGACTGGCTGGGAACGCGGCAATTCTTGGCGTACAAGACTAAGCCTCAACCAGTCCACCACCACTGGTCTGCCCCTCCCAGCTTGCATAAAGACAGGCAGTGGGCCTCATCTAGCATTCCAACAGAGTGACCCCCTCCAGCACACGGTGAGTAGGAGGACGGTCTTCGCCAGGCAAGTTGTTTGAGGACATATGATAATGGGTGTCACTGTAGCAAATGTATATTTTGTATTGTTTGTTTTCTTTAAGCTAGTTACTTGGGTTTCTTCAATACTAATGGATGGCACCTTCATGGTCCCACGGATATCCCACCTCATACGTATGGTGCCAACATGACTACGATCGTCCCAAACTCTCTGGTAAACATTATACAGTGGTTATTACCAAAATTGGTCTTGGCAAAAAAAGGTTTGGGTCGAGGGCATATATTTGGAAGCCCCTAAACAGAGCAAGAAGCTTTGCAGGGGCAAAAAACGACACAGAAACGGTTGAGCACACTTAACTTCTGGGAAGCTGTTTTAGCAAGAGCGGTAATATGATCTTTCCAAGAAAGGTCAGGAGGAAAAGAAACACCACGAACAGTTTATGACCCATTCCAACAAATAAATAATCAATTGCAAATCAACATAAAGCATCACAATGTAAACAATTGACAATTATCCAGATAATCCTACTAAAACTACTACTACTAATAATAATAATGATATTGTATGTATTGAGAACTATCTTTTCTTGTATATGTGCATTGTTATTTTAAGTTATCCTGGTAACCCTTGAACTGCTATGTTATGGGAAATTGATCATCTCTTTATCTGAGTTTTATGATGAGTTTTGAACCAAAGTAAGCAAGGAGGGAAGTCAAACTGGAAAGCGGCCTGTATAAAATTCTATAGTGAAAATGCATATAATTTATATTGGCTTAAGCCTTTCATATATGACTCCCTATATGGCGTTGGATAAACAATCAACTAACTATATCAAAATGATGAAATCCTTAATTACTGTATATTATGACAATATAGAATTTATATGGAATAGTTCTCTAACATGTTGAATTCTAAATTCAAGATCATTTGCACAGTATGTAATTAAAATAAAATATGACATTGCTCAATATTGAAAGTGGTATAGTGTATTCCATTGTAATGCGGCACACATCAGGTTGCGCTCTGATATGTCCACACTACCCAATATAAGATTATCGAATAAGGATATGTTTACACAATTCGGGTTACTAACCACAAGTAGAGGTGAGCTAGCAAACTTTGTTACATTTAATGCTTCCAAAACTCAATTTATCCATCTTACTAGCCGTCAAGAACCTTCTGAGGACTATCCCTTATTCTTCAACAATACAAAAATCATCCCTTCATCTTCCCTCAATGTTCTCGGTGTCTCTTTTTCTTCTGCTCTCACTTGGAAAGACCATATTACCAATCTCGCTAAGGCAGCTTCCCAGAAGCTGGGTGTGCTCAACCGCCTCAAGGGGTTCTTTACCCCTGCACAGCTACTTGCTCTGTACAGGGGCACAGTGCTTCCTTGTATGGAGTATTGTTTTCATGTGTGGGGAGGATCCTCTCACACCGCACTCCTAGATAAAGTAGAAAGGAAAGCTTTTCGTATCATTAACTCCCGTCCACTCACCAATTCTCTGCAATCTTTCTCTCTTCGCCGCAATGTTGCATCTCTCACTATTCTATTGCTACTACAATAATCAGTGTTCCACCGAGCTTTCCCAGTGTATACCACCTCCTCTACATAGGGTACGTAGCACCCGCCTTGCTATTCAATCCCACCCCTACTCTGTGCAACTCTCCAACCCAAGAGTGAAACGCTATTTTCAGACTTTCTTCTATTCAACTGCTGAGCTCTGGAACTCTATCCCAGAATCAGTCTTTCCCTCTTCCTATGACTTAAATTGCTTCAAATTCCGTGTGTCCAGGCATTTTGGCTCGAACGTCCCTTGATTTCGGCCCTGTCACTCTTTGAAATCTGGGGGAGGCACTCGTTGTAGGCAGTTATGCCTTTTGTCTCCCTCATGTACATAGAATAAAAAATAGCTATTTAATACACGGTTTAACGGATTCTAGGAGCCGTAAGAAAGAATTCTTGGATAAATCCTAATTAGTTACTCATAGCTAGTTAAATATATAGCTGCTTGCTTGCCTCTACTTACGGCAAGTAACTGACCTCTTTTGTAAATGCGTTCTATCATATACTTGGACTAATCATAATTGTTTGTATAGGTTCCCTTGTCTGTGGCTGAGATAATGCAGCAAAGAGTACAGGACATGCGTCATCAGTGTCGTCTCTTGGGCATCAGAAGCAATAATCTAAAGGATGCCAAGTCCACCGTTCCTGATCTTGATAACCTGAATATTTTCAAAGCCTGTGTTGCTTCAAAGGTAAGGCCAATTGAAGGTAAACTGTGTTACGATCCAGGTTCTGCAAGACACAGGGCTCTTCATCATTGGACTAATAAGGCTAAATGCAACAACGGAAACACTAGTTCCAACCCCTGCCTTAACCACTGGAGAACAAAACACCTATACCGCCCTGAGTCGTGCCTGGACAACGAGGTATCCTATGACTCGGTAAAAGGTGCACACTATAGGCTGATGATCACTGAAGCAGCCTATACTCATACAACATACGATTACTTTATTAATATATACAAGGAAAAAGATAGATAGCATAATTAAATCGCAGCAACGATTTAATAGCAAACTAGAAGAAGGATAATTAACGTTACGTCAAAATAATCAGTAAACTGTCACTCCTATCTGAAAGAAAGTGAAACAAAGAAAGTCCTAAAGCATCATGCCAGAATCTTCTGCAAAAGTCAGATGCAACAAAGAAGTACGTATCGGATTCTGAACTGTGTATTATTACTGTGGGAACATATATAGTGTAGGGACATACGGTGTTATCTGGCACAGGTGTAATTATAAAACAGTCGGCAGTCTAAACTCTAACCAAAAAAAGATGGGCTTTCTCCCACCAGACACTAGCCTGCTCTGGTTGGGTCTCTCAGCAACAATCACGACTTACTATAAACATAAGGAGCAATAATGCTGCACACATATACACAATGAGATTATAAACCCTAATCGGGGGTCTGCCAGGTGGACGAAGTCTAGCAGGGGAGTCGTAGGCTAAGCTACCTGGGCCGAGCCACCTGCTTGGTAGCCTAGTGTCGTTCTCAAGTCTGTGCGCCTAGTTACATTAAATGACGGGGTGCTCTCTTGAGAGATCCAGGTCTCGTGTACCTGGTTCTCTCCTGGCGACCCTCCTAAGTCAAAAGCTACCGAGCCAGCACAGTGCTGGGTGGACTAGGCCAACGCCCTCATGCCAACACAGTGCTAGGCTCTATGGTACACAGACAAGAAAATTACCTAGGCCTCCGCAGGTATCCGGTACAGTTGCATAGGCTCAACGAAGTCTATGCTCATAGGAAACTGCAACCTGATAGCCTCTCCCTAGTCTAGCATCGACTGACCTGGCAGACACCCAAGAAAATAAGGTTGGGGCAACACGATAAGTATGTCAAACCTCCCCAAGCCAAAATGGACAACCCTCGGATCCAAAATGCCTAACTAAGTACATATAATATCTCTGAGAGCTCGCTGTATAATACAGTGACGGATATATGAAATCAACGTCAAGGGGAAGGGCAGT
This sequence comes from Paralithodes platypus, assembly GCA_032716605.1. Lineage (NCBI taxonomy): Eukaryota > Metazoa > Arthropoda > Malacostraca > Decapoda > Lithodidae > Paralithodes > Paralithodes platypus. The sequence goes on along the minus strand of CM064484.1, from coordinate 9,156,018 downwards.
TAATTAATAGTAGGATATACAGAGAGAAGAAGGTAAGTAGTGGTAGAGAAAGTTCGCAATAGGGGGGTGAGGTGGGCTGATAGATTGCAAGGGGATGTTAGCGTTACAGCACTACGAGGAGCTCTGAGGGAGACACAGGGACAGGAGCCTGCACCACCGTCCCAGGACCGCGGCCGCCAATCACAGACGACTACGTCACCAAGCAGCAGGGCTGCAGAAGGCGCCATGAGCCACCAGCCAATCAAGAGCGCGGGAAAGCGCGCGAGCGGGAAAACTCCTCGAGTGAGGGAGGCAACACATAACTACGCACGCACACATTACCACCGCGCTCTCGCTATTCTCTCTCTCCCTCCACAATGCATCTTATATTCTACTAATGATATAAAATACTTCCTGTTGTCACAGACGAAAGTAAAGACCACCACGGGACTGTCTGTAACAACACGAACACTATGAAAGAAAGAACAACATTCTCTGATAACTCTAGCCCATTTCACTGCCTGGGGAGAGGAGAGAAGAGGATAGGGGGCCAACCGCTGCCCCCTCATGGTCGCTGGGGAGCTGACGTGCGTCACCCCCCCCCCCCCCCCTCCCCAAGATGTTAGACACTTAACATTAGGCAAGTTCTGATATCTGAAATCGGCACACGTCACCTAACCTCCCAATCCCAGCACAATAATACAGCATATAGGTTTCACATAGGTCATACCAGGTATGACCTGGTAGCATTGATCCCCTGTACCACAACAACCCGAGCCGCGTTTATAGGTTTGCCTGTGAAATTTTTAAGAAGTGTCTGTGATGCCCCAGTGTCATGCAACAATTTGACCTGATGTTTAGTATTCCCCCAGGTCACAAGCCCGCGCCCTCGATGGCTGCAAAAAGTGTCTTGGACAGGTGTCGAGCCCTCCAAACCCTTCTTCACAGGCTGTGTCCCCGCAACTGACGACCTACCCCGGGCAGACGCAGAAGAACTCAGAGACACCCCCATGTTGCGAACCAAAGACACAGGCTTAGCAGGAATATTACTCGGACATGTACGTGCAAAGTGACCCACCTTCTGACATTTAAAACATTTCACTTCAACACTAGACTTCCCCCCTTGAGGTGGTGGGGAAGGGCCCTGCCCCTTTGAAAACGGGACGGTTTTGTGTTTGTAGTTATAATGGGTATCATTGCTTTTACTTTTTACAGTGTTATTGTGTGCTTCATTGACTTTGGAGGGTGGAGTGTTATGCCCCTTGTTACCTGTCTCACTTCGATGAGCAGACCCGCACCCACGAATCAAAGAAAGCCGGAGGTCAGCAAGCTTAGCTGCCTCCTCTACGGTCTTAGGGCATGTTTCCTTCAGGTTTAATGTCAGGTCGCTGCCTGTGCACCGGAATAACTGCTCCAACAAAAATAACTGCTTAACCTGATCAACTGTTGTCGCATTCTCAGACCGGAGCCAGTTCCCCATAGTGTCAGTCAGTTCCCGGGCATGTTCAAGGAAAGAGCTCTCCTTGCTCTTTACAACGCCCCGAAATTTCAACCTGTAGGTTTCTGGTTGCAACTCATAGGCCCGGAGCACAGCCTCCTTTAACACCACATAGTTAGTACAGTCCTCCAATGACAGCGAGTCATATGCCTTGAGACCTTTCCCAATAAGCTTTGATGATACAAGGGCTGCCCACTTAATCTCCGGCCACTCATGCTCCCGACACTTCTTCTCAAACCGTGCAAAAAACTCAGTCACACCAGACTCATCGAACACAGGGACTAATTTAAGCAAGTGCGATAAAGACTCAGACCCACGATTCCGAGAACCGAGATGCCGCCCTGTTGTCTCCACCCTAGATTTCTCAACATCCATCTCAGCACAGTACCTAGTTGCTTCAACCTGCAACTCTGCCTCACGGCATGCTGTCCTCTCCTCAGCCTGAATCTTAGACATCTCCGCCCTCTCCTATGCCTGAATCTTAGCCATCTCAGCCTGAATCTTAGCCATCTCAACTTCACGCTGGATCTTAGCCAACTCCAGTTGTAACAACATATCAGCAGTCAAACCCTGAGCGGGAGGAGCAATTATAGGAGACCCACCCAGTGGCTCACCCAGGGGCAAACCACGCTGCCAGCGGCTATCAGATTGCGGAAGCGTGCCAAGGTCTGGTAACCTAGGGGGCGCGATAGGAGTAGAGTGGAAGGGAGGCTTGGATAAAGGCTCCCAAGCCCCCGCTCCACCCTGCAACCCACTGCCACCACCCAACACACAAGCCACCAGGTCACTCTTAGACATGCTGCCAAAGCCGACACGCCCCAGGACCGTGGCCAAACAACGCAGACCATAGCAATCAATCCCCTCCAACCGACTCGCTGTTACTGGTATCTCCACAAACTTCCTCGCATCAGCCTCACAATCAATAACTATGATGCCATCATTAAATTCCTGCTGCTGCTCAACACCCGTAGGCTGTACTGTCTGATTATCCCCGTTAACTGAGCTGTTGCTAGACATGGTGTATACTGAGAAGTGTGCAAGTTTATAAAACAAAAAAAGTAACTATAATCTCTTATGCAAGCACCTATTCCCTTAAAGTTATCTGAAGCATCTTTATGTGTTATACTGCTTGCCAAAAAAATTCTGTGTCCACTGTATTCCTCAATAAAAAAAATTACCACTATACTCCCACAGTATTTCTTAAGTTCACAAAATCCTAAGCAAGGTCGCCATTTGTTACGATTCAGGTTCTGCAAGACACGGGGCTCTTCATCATTGGACTAGATAAGGCTAAATGCAACAACGGTAAACACTAGTTCCAACCCCTGCATTAACCACTGGAGAACAAAACGCCTATACCGCCCTGAGTCGTGCCTGGACAACGAGGTATCCTATGACTCGGTAAAAGGTGCACACTATAGGCTGATGATCACTGAAGCAGCCTATACTCATACAACATACGATTACTTTATTAAGATATACAAGGAAAAAGATAGATAGCGTAATTAAATCGCAGCAATGATTTAATAGCAAACTAGAAGAAGGATAATTAACGTTACGTTAAATAATCAGTAAACTGTCACTCCTATCTGAAAGAAAGTGAAACAAAGAAAGTCCTAAAGCATCATGCCAGAATCTTCTGCAAAAGTCAGATGCAACTAAGAAGTTCGTATCGGATTCTGAACTGTGTATTATTCCTGTGGGAACATATATAGTGTAGGGAGATACAGTGTTATCTGGCACAGGTGTAATTATAAAACAGTCGGCAGTCTAAACTCTAACCACAAAAAGATGTGCTTTCTCCCACCAGACACTAGCCTGCTCTGGTTGGGTCTCTCAGCAACAATCACGACTTACTAAAAACATAAGGAGCAATAATGCTGCACACATATACACAATGAGATTATAAACCCTAATCGGGGGTCTGCCAGGTGGACGAAGTCTACTAGCAGGGGAGTCGTAGGCTAAGCTACCTGGGCCGAGCCACCTGCTCGGTAGCCTAGTGTCGTTCTCAAGTCTGTGCGCCTAGTTACATTAAATGACGGGGTGCTCTCTTGAGAGATCCAGGTCTCGTGTACCTGGTTCTCTCCTGGCGACCCTCCTAAGTCAAAAGCTAACGAGCCAGCACAGTGCTGGGTGGACTAGGCCAACACCCTCATGCCAACACAGTGCTAGGCTCTAAGGTACACAGACAAGAAAATGACCTAGGCCTCCGCAGGTATCTGGTACAGTTGCATAGGCTCAACGAATTCTATGCTCATAGGAAACTGCAACCTGATAGCCTCTCCCCAGTCTAGCATCGACTGACCTGGCAGACATCCAAGAAAATAAGGTTGGGGCAACACGATGAGTATGTCAAACCTCCCCAAGCCAAAATGGATAACCCTCGGATCCAAAATGCCTAACTAAGTACATATAATATCTCTGAGAGCTCGGTGTATAATACAGTGATGGATATATGAAATCAACGTCAAGGGGAAGGGCAGTTAATTAATAGTAGGATATACAGAGAGAAGAAGGTAAGCAGTGGTAGAGAAAGTTCGCAATAAGGGGGTGAGGTGGGCTGATAGATTGCAAGGGGATGTTAGCGTTACAGCACTACGAGGAGCTCTGAGGGAGACACAAGGACAGGAGCCCCCGTCCCAGGACCGCGGCTGCCAATCACAGACGACTACGTCACCAAGCAGCAGGGCTGCAGAAGGCGCCAGGAGCCACCAGCCAACCAAGGGCGCGGGAAAGCGTGCGAGCGGGAAAACTCCTCGAGTGAGGGAGGCAACACATACCTACGCACACACACATTACCACCGCGCTCTCGCTATTCTCTCTCTCCCTCCACAATGCATCTTATATTCTACTAATGATATAAAATACTTCCCGTTGTCACAGATGAAAGTAAAGACCACCACGGGACTGTCTGTAACAACACGAACACTATGAAAGAAAGAACAACATTCTCTGATAACTGTAGCCCATTTCACTGCCTGGGGAGAGGGGAGAAGAGGATAGGGAGCCAACCGCTGCCCCCTCGTGGTCGCTGGGGAGCTGACGTGCGTCACAACTGTAATTGTCAAATGGTAGAGTGTGTCATTTGAAGTACTCATACTGTAGTAGGGGAGCTTGACATGTTCCCGCCCCGCTTTTCTGGTTACACGTCTTCGGCAAAAAGAAATTATGGTTGGGCTTAGACATATGAAGCTTAAGGAAACTTCCTTTAGGTTTGAAGCTTTGTGGTACAAGACTGGTGAGCCTACCCGAGTCAAAGATCAACTCAATTGTGATCCGCCTGTCGAATAGTACCCGCAACTGAAACGCACTATTTGACAGGTGGATCACAATTAGTACTGTTAATCTTTGACTCAGGTAAGCTCACACATCTTGCACCACATGGCGCAACCATAAAGCTTCAAGCCTAAGGAAAGTTTCCTTATCTCTCTCTCTCTCTCTTTACATATATATATATATATATATATATATATATATATATATATATATATATATATATATATATATATATATATTTATATATAATTATATATATATATATATTTATACATATATTTATATAAGTATATAGAGGCTGGGTAAAGACTCCACAAAACATAGGCAAATGACACCAACAAAACTATGATGGTTCTAGATGTACATGGGTCTACAGCAGATCTTCCCAACCCCTATGCTGTCGACAAGCACTGCATTCTATATATACAATATTTGAACATACATCTATCATCCATGATTACAAACTGGCAAGGCACACATGTTTTATCTGGGACGAGGTCACAGCCAAAGGGGTGCAAATAAAGATGTGCAGTTGCCTCAACAAGTTCATCGACACCTTCGTGACTGCAGAGGTCACCAACCCTGTCATGTTCTTAGACAACTGCCCTGGCCAGATCAGAAACATTACCCTGCTACTATTTTATCTGTCGCTCGTTCACTCTGTGTATTTGTTCACAGAAATAACACATTTATATTTTGAAGTTGGCCAAACCCATATGTTGGCAGACCATGACTTTACACTTATTGAGGAAAACATGAGGTGCTGCAATTATATATTTACACCAGACGAGTACATCCACATCAGGAAGACGCAAGAGAGTTACAAGGAGATTCAAGGAATTGTTAGTATCTCAAAGTTAGTATCTTGTATAGTATTAGTATCTTAGTAGTAGTTAGTATCTTGGGAGGATTCATGCGGCTGGGGAAATTTACCACTACTTACCATGAGAAGACTCCCTCTCCTTTTTAAGGGAAGTTGTACGCTTTATGTGTTAAACGCGCTATTATATAATAATAATAATAATAATAATATTTATTCAGTCAGCAATTTACAGAGTTGGTACCACATAGTTTGTTACAAATATGACATGTACCAGCCTTGCATAATTCCAACTAAGGATAGCCCAATAAGGCCGTTAGGCGTATTTCCATTGGGGTCCTTGTGGGATTAGGTTAGCTGGGGAAAAGGGGAGGATAAAGAAATAGATACTTTAGAAAAAGTATTTCTAGGGGGTTATTTTAAGATACCTTACATCCTATAGTAAATATCAGTAATCCGTAATCAGTAATAATTTCAGTTTGGTTTGTCTATCTCTTATGTCGTATTTAGTAGTAGACATAAGCTTGGTGCTCCCTTCTCGCAGCTGTCCGGTTCAGGTGTTCCTTCAGGCTACGTCTGAAGGAATACAGTGTTCTCTTTTCACGGACTGACTGGGGTAGGTCGTTCCAGTCTTTGATGGCAGTGAAGAAGAATGTTTGCTTACCCTGTCCTTGGATTCTCGGGACCTTAAAATTAAACATCATGTTTCTTGTATTATGTCCACTCCTCTCATTTGCTTTAACAAAATCATTCTTTAGATACTCTGGAGCTCTGTCATAGAAAATTTTGAAGGCATTAGTTATCCTGGTTTGTTTGGCCCTGTCAGAAACATTGAGCATACCTAGTGACTGAAGTTGTTCCTGGCCAACATGTGATCTGGGTCCTAGGTTCAGCATGAACCTAACCATTTTATTTTGAGTGACCTGAAGTTTGTGCTGTGCTGATTTAGATGATGCAGAGTACCAGGATGACACAGAATAGTCAAAATTACATTGAACAAGCACTTGGCAGAGGGTCTTTTTGGTCGCCGCGGGCAAGCATCCCACTTGTCTATACAGGTATTTTATACGTGCTCTACACTTACTCAGGATAGATTCCAAAATTGTTTCACCTGACAAACTCGCGTCCAGTTTCAGTCCGAGATATTTAACTTGTGACACTGTTGTTATAGGAATATCATTACAGTTGACCGAGAAGCCCACAATGTCTTTCAGTTTGCGTTTTGTTCCACATAAGATGGCTTCCGTCTTGCCCAGGTAAAGAGATAGTCTATTGTCCACTAGCCATTCACTACATGATGCTAGTTCTTTGGAAAGTAAAGCGGCAATACTTATTGGGTCTTTTCCTGAAACCAGAAGCACGCTGCTTCAGAAACGTGGACTGTCGAAGTGGACAATATCAACAGAATTGAAATCAACAAGACGAGAATGCTGGGATGGATGTACGGTGCCAAGCTGCAAGATAGGATATCTAGTGAAGAGCTGAGGAGGTTAGGTAGCAAGAGTATCAGTGGTAAGGTGCGTAAGAACAGCCTTGGATGGTTTGGATATGTGGAGAAGATGGATAAACTAAGTTGGGTGAAAAGATGCAAGTCCATAAACGTGGAGGGAGCTGCAGCAAAGGGCAGACCAACAAAGACATGGGATCAGACCTTGCAGTCTGATTTTCAATCAAAGAACATGACAAGTAAGGTAGAACTGAACAGGGTTGTCTGGAACATAGCTAGTTGAATCAAAAAGTTTTCACGAGCATCTGCATAGGATTGACTTATTTCATCAAACCTTTAACCCTTAAAGATCGGGGCCCGACCTAAGTCCGAATCGAGAAAATTGGACTAAATGGCGGGGCCCAACTAAAGTCTGTGGCCGTATTCCCGCCCTAATTTAGGTGGAAAGCGAAACTTGGTGGTCAGGCAGTGTACTACAAGGTCCCACCCACACATCCCCACTGGGTGACCTGGACTCAGTAACCCTCAAGCAGCCGTAATGGAAGGTCAAGATTTGCCCGTGTCCGATTCGGTGGCCGCCATCCCTAGTGCGTCGCGCCACCCTACTCATCACGCCCGGCTCACCACCCAGGAACTAGATATCATGCTGAACTCTTCAGAACTTCCTAATAGGCTGTTGAATGAAACCATGGAAGGTCTGGGTGAGAGTTTTGGTAGTGTGGATGACTCGGAAGACGAAAATATGCCGATCCTAGGCTTTCACCCCAAGCATAATTTGCGTTGGGTGGAGGTTGTGGTTGATGTTGCACAGACCGTTGAGCAAAATGGAGACGTTCATGACGAAGAACATACTGGTGTGAGTGTTGGTAAGTACAATTTACATTTTATAATTGCTTAAAAGTTTGATTGCAAGCATTTTATCACCTTATGAGCTGGTGGTGGAGTATATTTCACTGTGCCGCCCAGCGGGTTTTTTTTTACCATGCTCTTTTTCATGCATAAACAAGACCCAGAGCGTAATACAAGTATGTATCCCTGAAAGGGCGTAAATTGACCTTTCCAATGACACCCGAACCATCCTTCTACGATCACTGGTTGGTTTGCAATGATCGTGCAACCGAAGGGCAAAATCGCTAAAATACGGTAATTTCTTTATATAATTACGTATGTAGCGAGGGAGTGAGGGTGGATGTAAGTGGAGTACATCTCAGTTGGTCCACGGCGGCCGTGGCAAGCAGTCATGAGAAGATTGTGGTCTACAATATACCTTTTTATAATTGCATGTGACCTTGCAATTGCTTGAAAGTTTGATTGCAAGCATTTTATAGCGTATTATTTGCTGGCGTTCGGTAAATTTCTCACGATAACCAGGGTGTACGGTACATTTCTCACGATAATACAAGCAACAACGAAGCTTGGCGAAGATTGTGGTCTACAATATACCTTTTTATAATTGCATGTGACCTTGTAATTGCTTGAAAGTTTGAATGCAAGCATTTTATAGCGTATTATTTTCAGGCTTTCAGTAAATTTCTTACGGTAATACAAACAACGAAAGATTGAATATTTGTGCTTGGCCTTATATGATTGTGGGGAACATAGGCCTATGTACCGTATATATTATTTTATCATATATATGATACATACTCTATGTAAAATTGTTATATTATCACGACACTCTCTCTCTCTCTGTCTCTTCCTCTCTGGGTCTACCTATACATTTACTCATTTATTCTCCAGTTACCCAACATAATTTCCCCACAATAGATTTTTCTCAACAGTATATGAGTCATTTTGGAAAATGTGAAATTACTTATAGAATAGTTATATATATTTATACTGAACAGTACATTTTCATCAATCAAATTTAAATTGTTATACTGAAGTCAAAATTGTCATCAATACAACTTATACACTTTTAAACTGACCAAATGACTGGAGTAATATAGGAAAGAAGAGTAATTGCACAGAGGAAGAACAAGCTGAGAAGTGAGAAGTACATTAGAAGACTGAAAGTTCTCGTGCTCAACCAAGTTGCTTCATTGAGGAGTAAAGTTTCATCAATCAAGTATATATTTATATACTGAACACTATATTTTTATATATCAAATTCAAAATTGTATAAATCATAGCATATCACATGTTTAGCACAATACCTGTAACGGTAACTTGTTACAAATAAGATTCAGATGAAAGATTATTTAAACATTTATTCTAGCCCACAAACCCCAGATGTCATGAGGGGTAGTTACCTATAATGGAGGGAATTTATTATAATTAAACAAATATTATGGATTTTATATTAAAAATGGTTTACCAGCTCGCTTAGTCACTTCTGATGTAAAGAGTATACAAACATTATATAATTATATATATATATATATATATATATATATATTATATATACCGATATATATATATATATATATATATATATATATATATATATATATATATATATATTTTCTTTAAGGCATGCGAGATTAAATAAAACAGCATAGTTAGCATTAATATGTTTTTTTATTGAGAAATTCAATGTCTCGTGCATTTTGTTTATGTCGGTCGTTCAATAGGTACAATAAAGAACCTAAGTTATCAGCAGGTTGTGGGGTGGTAGGGGTTGTAGGAGGTTGTAACGTTTCAGCAATAGCTATTGCCATGTTCACACAGGTAATGATTAGAATAGGAAAATAGATGGCTATTTATAGGGGGCTGGGGAGTTTCACGCCTCGCGAGGTATGCACATGTGGGCGGAATTAGTCGTCAGTCTGCGTCCATAGTTGGCTGGCCGCTGCTAGCCGCGCACTATGCCTGTTGATTGGCTGTTGGGGTCCGGGGGCAACAGGAGCTGGGCGTTGGCTAGGTATAGCGTTGGCGGGGTCATTTCCATCGTGTTGTCTGTTGGTATAGGATCTCCTTGCTGTGGGGAGAAATTAGAGGTCTAATGTCTGGTTGTTAAGGGGCGGGCTTTAGTGTTTGTATGTATATAGCTTCCAGAATGGGAAGGCGTTTGGAGTCAGGTTCTTTTTCTAATATGGAGGTGTTTCTATCAAGGTCTTTACGGGTTAGTTGAGGGTGGTCAGGGCTGTTATAATTATTTTTAATAGCGCCAGATTGAAGGTGGTGGGTAAGACGATGGCTTAGGCGAGTCTGGGTCATGCAACATACGTTTTACGGGGTCCACAGTCCCCATTGGTACTAGCATGTTGTTATATCACATGATCCATATTCAGCTGTTTATTGTCGTTGGCAGGGCGGTTACAAAGTACAAGTTGGAAGGTTTTGGGGTATTTATAATATATGATTAATTTGATGTTGCTATCAGTGTTGGTGGGCTGGACATTTTTCAGTATGATATCTCTTATTACTGCTTCGTCTGTTTTGTGGTCAGAGGACATGAAGTTTTTGTAGAATATGTTGATGTCCTCGGGGCTGGTGGTGTTGGGGGCTTCTTTATACCATTTTACTATATGTTTTTTTGATAGTTTTGTTGACATCAGAGTTGGAGTAGCCGTTGTTTATGGGGACTTGTGTAAGGCGTTGGAGTTCGTGCCCTACAACCAGCCCTTCTGACCGAAGCTACTAAAACCTGTGGCTCCCACCGCAGCAAGATCCTCCAGAAACAACACACCCAGGCAGCTAAACAACTACGGGAAAACCCCAACATCATCATAAGACGAGCGGACAAAGCCCCATGCCTGGTCGTCCATGACAAAGAAGAATACCTTCAGAAAATGGAATCAATCTTACACGACGAGACAAAATTCCAGAACCCGAAACCACACAGATGAAATTAAAAGGAAGACTAACACCATCATCACATCCATTATCGCCAAGGCTGACAGAATCCACCTCAAAAAACTCGTCGGTGAATTTCCCCCGGATACGCTTACGGCACTGTAAAAACCCATAAACCGGAAAATACCCTCAGACCAATAATCTCGCAAATCCAGACGGCGACATACCAGATATCGAAGACCCTCAACAACCTCCTGACGCCATACGCACCCTCTCAATACAGCTTTTTCTCCGCCAACTTAAAAGGAAGACTAACACCATCATCACATCCATTATCGCCAAGGCTGACAGAATCCACCTCAAAAATCTCGTCGGTGAATTTTCCCCCAGATACGCTTACGGCATTGTAAAAACTCATAAACCGGAAAATACCCTCAGACCAATAATCTCGCAAATCCAGACTGCGACATACCAGATAGCGAAGACCCTCAACAACCTCCTTACACCGTACGCACCCTCTCAATACAGCTTTTTCTCCGCCACAGACTTTTTAGAAATCCTCCGTGATGCACCACCGACCGACAGTAACATAATATCCCAAATCGATGTCGAAAGCCTCTTCACTTATGTACCAGTGGATAGGACGATCAATATCATCTTACGTCGTGTATACCACTCCACTGCCTCCCCCCCCCCCCCTCTAGACATCCCCGAACACGGCCTACGATCGCTGCTGGAGCTATATGCACCAAAGAAGCTCCCTTCATCTGCCCCCGAGGACACATGTACCATCAGATAGATGGTGTGGCGATGGGCCGCCCCTTGGGTGTCCTCTTCTCAAATATTTTCATGGGCGCTATCGAGGAGGACCTCTTGGCTCACCGCCCCTCTGTCTACTGCCGTTATGTCTATGACATCTTCGTGCAGGTGAAGGACACCACAGAGCTTCGAGAACTTCAGCAACGATTCATCACATCAGGACTTAATTTCACCTTTGAAGAGACAACTGAAGGGAAACTACCCTTCCTTGACATCCTAGTCACCAACCAAGCCATAGGCTTCAAAGCAACTGTCTACACGAAGCCCACAAATAATGAACTCTGCCTCAACGGCGAAAGTGAGTGCCCCAAAAGGTACCACACCTCCACCATCTCTGCCTACATCAGGAGGGCTCTCTCTCACTGCTCCTCCTGGCGGGACACACACCACGAACTTAAACGTCTTATACAAGTCCTCATAAACAATAATAATAATAATAATAATAATAATATTTATTTCCACAGCTAGTGGTTATTCAGCTAACATAATATGTACAAACAAGACAAAATATATACAATACATAGTAAAGGTTATTAACATAAGAACATTAGCATGAAGTTTGGATACTACATTATTAGTTAATATTGATTGGCCCGTGTGGGTCCTATTTATAGCCCTTCATCGACTTTCTTTAACCTCTGAAGTGCGCATGGGGGTAATTAGACACCTCTCCCTGTGCGCATGTATTTGAGGTGTTTCCGTCACTAAAATATTCATTGTACCATTAATAGCATTAATACTTATCCATATGCGCCTATTATGGGTTGATTATAAAGGTATTAACCTGAAACAACAATAAAACGAGTGAAAACAGCGTTTGGATGGTCAAAATCGGAGATATAGCCCGCGAGTTGTATAATGTATGGGTGAGGCAAGCTGCTTTCCCGCCAATTTCCCCCAAGGCCACTGAGACACAGTCGATCGATACTCTCTCTCTCTCTTGCATTCGCTTGCTATCAGTGATGACCACACCCTGCAACCGGATTTCTAATGTTAGCACGGAAATATACCTCAGAATAAGGGAATAACAGGGAAAATAGGTGATAACTGAAGGAGAGGAGGAAAGTGGGGAAGGAGGGGAGGTAGAGGACTGAGATTTTGCATGGCCCCGGGGCCAAAAAAATAAAAAAAATAAAAAAAAATAAAAAAAATAAAAAAAAAATTTGATGTCAAAAGTTGATTTTTTTTTTTTTTGATTTTTTTTTTTGCCGGGGGAACTCTTAAGAGTCTCCCCGTAGTTCCCGGGTTAAGAGTCCTGGAATTATAGCCTCATCCGGATTTAAAGATAATCCGAAGCAGCTGTACCTTATGAGAGTGAGAGATGGGGATGGGGGTGCCCCCCAGGGGACGAGGGGAGGCGATTAAGAGGGGGAGAAGGGTTCGAGGAGAAATAATAGTAGTGACAGTAGGAATAATATTAATATTAATAATAATAGAAAATAATAATAAAGTAGACGTGCTCGTATGCTCAAAATCAAAACGGCAAACCCAACTCTGCGATGGGTTACCATCATCACTACTAATACCATCATCAATCACAATCACCATCATCACTACTACTGCCATCATCACTACAACTGCCACAATCATCACGACTACTGTCATCACCATTACTATGATCATCATCATTACTACAATTACAATCATCACTACTACTCTCACCATCATCACTACTACTATCACCATTGTCACTACCATCTTAATCACTACTATCATCATCGATGCTACAACTATCAACCATCATTACTACTATCATCACCACCATCTTATAATCATCATTACTACTGTTAACACACACAGGGAATAGGTACAGGGTGGGCAGTGGGGGTCCTGAAGTGGGGGGGGGGTGGGCGGGGGAATTTTTTTTAGGACCTAAGATCATAACTATTGCACAAATTCAAAAACAATTTTTTTAATTACCGTCGTCGAATTCACGCACCCGAAGGTTCGTGTGAAGTTTGGTGAAAATCTGTCAAACGGTCTAGGAGGAGTTCTCGGACGGACAGACAGACAGACAGACAGACGGACAGACAGACAGACATTTCGGTTAGCATGTACAGTCTACGACAGAACTGCTGTCTTGGCCTGAGGCAATGTGTTAGTTCACTCACCTTTTAATAGATGGCACTTTAATCGCTTCTAATAAAACGGGGCGGGGTTAATATAGAGGTTCGAAGGAGGAGGAGTCAAACGTGTGTGTGTGTGTGTTCGAGAACGGCACGCAGAATAAGTTTATTTTAACATAACACACAGGCTATATTATAAAATTAGCCCATGCTGGATCACAAATAAGTAACACACATTAGGTGTTGCGTTATTTATGGAATTTAATACACAGACAATCAAGTTTCTATCCTTCGCACTTTCCATTCCCCCCTCCTCCCCTTCTCCCTTTCACCCCAACTCTCCTTCTTCACCCGCTTCCTCTCCCCTCCCTCCCTCCCACCTCTCTCTCTCTCTCTCTCTCTCTCTCTCTCTCTCTCTCTCTCTCTCTCTCTCTCTCTCTCTCTCTCTCTCTCTCTCTCTCTCTCTCAAGGACATAAAAGATACCTTCTAAAATACGCAGAATAATACTATGCGATTGTTTTGAATTTACATATACATAATTTATTTTGTATTAATTTCACCTCACCACCAAACGCCTCCAATGAAATTAATGAAAGCATGTATGTGATCCACCGGGATTCGAACCTGGGTTATCAAACACCAGATTTTTAGACACCTTAACCATTACACCACCAAGACGGTTAAAGGTTTATGCACACGCCTACGACTTATGAAATAAATAATAAATGTTAGGGATGACAAAAGTAACACATATATATTGATTAGCAATAGGATAACTAGCGAGGCAGCGAACAACACCTGTTACTCGCTGCCTCGCTAGATATCCTATTCCTAATTAAGCTACGATTCCCGAAGAACACGTCTATATTTGTTTATATATATATATTAAGTGTAACAATAACACTTAGGATTTACGTTATTTGTGTTGGCTTAAGGAATAAGTTGGATAATACATATACTTGTGACCTCCACAATTTGTAATGTTTGAGGAGACGGCGCTTCAACCTCTCTCCTCTGTCCACATTCAAGCACCAACCCACCCACACCAACACTAACACAGGATACAAAACAGACACACACACACTCACACCCAATAACATAAAACGCACATCACACACATGATCACATACATCGTAATGGGCAGAAATCACTCACACATGATAACATAAAACGCACACACACACACATACACACACACACACTGGTCCAGGCAAACTAGAAAAGGTATTAGCATTATTGAGGAGATGCTGCTGTCTTCAGTGCGTGTCATGGCCATCCTGAACCTTACGACGTATACAGACTAATATCACACACAACAAAGCCACTATAACAACTTCGTCTCTCTCCAACACCCCTTCTCCCCTCTCTACACTCTTCAAAAAATAGGACAAGTAGAAAGTAGCTACGAGGTGTCGTTGTGAAGGCTTATCCTTCAATACCTTCACCTGACCTGACCCCATCCGGGGTTTAGCTGGTCCACAAGTGTGTGTGACATGAACCCAATAGAGAATTTGTGGGCCATCATGTCATGGAGTGGAATGTGGTTCAGGTTAGGATTGGAAAGGGCGGGAGGAGTGGGATCGGGGGGCAGGGGGGGGGGGGGGGGATCCGTCGCCGCCCTAATATAAGTTGGAATATGTTTAAATCAGCTCCAACGAGAATACAGGAGGTAGTTGATGCAGCTTGTGGGTGGAGATCATATTGATTTCATAAATATACATTGTAAATGTTTACTTTTAAGATCCCTTTATATGTATTATATAATGTGTATGTGTTTCCAATGTTCACCGTAACATAATGATGGTGAAATAATACATATTAAATTAAATTCAAGGTAACATACACAGAGCTATAGTATACTTTTAATTATGTTTGGACGATAATTTAAACAATACGAAGTAAAAATATAAAAGCCTAAACAATTTACAGTATATCAACTTTAAAACAACATAACAAGATTACTTGGATTATCGTTAATTGTTCAATTTGATGACTTACTTTATAGTAAATCATTACAATGGGTAACGCCGAACTGTTTACTGATAATGGGAAGCCACAGTAATTAAGCTAGTAATTAAGAATCCACTGAGAAAAGTATAATGCAATAATCATAGCGTGTCATATTACATGTTAAGGTAATATGTAATATGACATGTTAAGGTAGGCGGATGCCCAACCCCGAAAGGGGTTGAAATAGGGGAGCTATCCCCCCGCCAAAGGCGGCTTTCTAGGGCCTTTCCTAGCTGATGCTGAGAGGATTGGGTTCTAGTCATGTGGTGATGGGCTGGTCTATCAGAGTGAGAACTGAGCGATCTCTGCCATACCCATAGCTTACTCTGACTGTTCCTTTTACTTATATATTTTCTAGATCTCAAGTGACGGCGCCTCTTCCGTGGATTGACCTCCCAATCTACCAAGATTGGAAGCCAAAGCGTCACATTTTTCCTTTGCCCCTCAACTTTCTCTTCATAATTGCTGAGGGGCACAGGGCCCTGGGTGGGTCTTTGGTTTCCCGGGCGTTTCTGCACCCTCCTTAGCTCCCCGCCATGGAGTGGCTTTGGTCACTCAGGCTTTATTGTGGTCGGCAGGGAGGGTTCTGTGGGGGCGCTCGGTTATGGCCTTGGCCTTCAACGGGGCCTTGGGGCTGTTCGGCCAGGCAGCTTGGGGAACAACAACAACAACAACAACAACATGTTAAGGTAGATTATGAATTGGTCAACCACAGTGCTGTGAATAGTGGTATGGAAGAATTTTTGTTTTTCTAATATGAAAATGTGTTTTTATTACAAAAAAAACCACGTTCCGGCTCATCTAAAGTGTTTTCTCTAACTGGGCCGATATTATCTTGTCTTTATGATATATATATATTTGGTTATAATTTGGTCAAAGCTAGATTACAATGTGATCCAACTTGTCTTGATGCGTGGATTGTAACATCCCGTTTCAATTACTTATATATTTATACGATTGTTTACACTAACCAGGACGCCAAGGTTGGAAACTTTGAGTGTTTTACAACGGAGCATACTGTATATATTTATTTTCTATAACACATTGTATAAGGCACCGAATATATAATTTACCTCATCGTCGTGTTCAAAGCTGTCCATAAAAAAATCTTTGGTGTTTTACTAATACTGTTCTTTTTACCTCTACTGATTCTCAATTATTAACTCGTATTCTATTATTTATAATAGAATACGAGTTAATAATTGAGAATCAGTAGAGGTAAAAAGAACAGTATTAGTAAAACACCAAAGATTTTTTTATGGACAGCTTTGAACACGACGATGAGGTAAATTATATATTCGGTTAGGAGAGAGAAGGGGGAGAGAAAAAGAGAGAAGGGGGGAGATAGGGGAAGGCAGCAGAGAAAAGGGGGGGAGGGGGGAATGGGAAGTTCGAAGGATAGAAACTTGATTGTCTGTATATTAAATTTCATAAATAACGCAACACCTGATGTTTGTTACTTATTTGTGATCCGGCATGGGCTAGTCTAATAATATAGCCTGTGTGTTATGTTAAAATAAAGTTATTCTGAGTGCTGTTCTAGAACACACACACACACACACACACACACACACACACACACACACGTTTGACTCCTCCTCCTTCCAACTTCTATACTAACCCCGCCCCCTTTTATTAGAAGGGATTAAAGGGCCATCTATTAAAAGATAAGTGAACTAACACATTGCCTCAGGCCATGACAACAAGTTCTGTCGTAGACTGTACCACTATACGGGGGGCGATACCACTCTGCTTATGCAGAGTTGATAACATTAATAATCATAATAATAATTATAATAAAAATACATAGCAGTGATAATAATACTTATCATGTCAGCAACAATAGAAAGAGTAGTATCTTGTTCAATATGTAGTCTTAATTTAAAGGTATGTAAGGAGTTAGCTTCTTTGACATAAGGTGAGAGTTCATTCCAAATTTTGGGTCCTTTTACTGTGATAGATCTAGGGGAGGTGTGGCAGAGTGGTCTTGCCAGTGGACTGGTAATGCAATGGACCCGGGTTCGAATCCCAATATGTCAATGGAAAGATAATATTGGGATGGAATTTGTGCTGTACCTAGTTTCAGTGCATTACCACAGCACACCGAAATGCCAAACCAAAATACCCTCATTGTTCCCTGATTAAATAGCTCTGTATGAATATTCCCATATTCAAAATATGCTACAGGGGGGCAATGCCTAGTGAGTTAATTGCTCAATAGGTGGCTTTCTGAGAGTGAGGGTCCGAGCCTGGGCAGTGAGACTGTGAAGCACAGAGGCGAAGCAGCTTCAGAGATGGAGTTGGGTTCGGGCCGTGAATAGGTGCTTCGCATGTCTCACTCCCTAGACTGGAACAAGACCTCACGGGCCTCACCGTGTTCAGCGGTAGAGTGTAAAGGCTATCAGCCTATGCCCGAGAGGGAGTAGTTGGAATATAGAAGAAAAATAAATAATTCTCTATAAACTTTCGGGACAAAAAGGTTATTTTGTTGCCTTGTAATACTGGTGGTTACGTTATTTACATTTGACAGGTTTAACCCTTCTTTAGCGGCCTATGCGGTTTATTTATATGTACCGCCCAGCGGGGTGTTTTTAGCCAAAATAGGGCTGTTTACGTGATCATTTCCATGCCTAAATAAGACCCAGAACGTAAAACAAGTATCTATCCCTGAAAGGGCATAAACAGAGCTTTCGAATGACACCATAACGATCCTTGTATGATGGATAGTTTTCTTGCAATAACCGTGCAACGCGAGTGCAAAAAGCATGTAATTCGGTACTTTCCCCATATAATTCAGTATGTAGCGAGTGAGAGAGGGAGGAGGGTTAAATGGTTAACCATTTTAAATTGTTTATAATATGGGTGACGTGGTCGTACTTTTTTGCCTTTCCGTCTATAATTTTGGCTGCAAAATTCTGCCGTTTTTGAATGCCCGTTAGTAGGGTAGCGCTCGTATTCCACCATATTATATTACAATAGTTTAAAATGCTTAGCACGAGAGATTGTACTATAATCTTCCGGGTTCCTATGTCAAAAATGTCCTTAATCCTATTTAAACACATAAGGGTGCCCATTGTTTTTTTTGCTAATTTCACTATTATGTTTGTCGAACGCCTTATATTTGTTTATGTATACACCAAGGTTTTTTACATAATTATGTGGTGGGCTTGATTGTGGTGTTGTGTAGTTTTATTTCAGTGTCGCTTGGTATATTAGAGAGTAATTGGCGGCTGCCTATGAAGATGCATTGAGTTTCATTGTCGTTCATCTTAAGCCCGTTTTTAAGAAAATAGAGCCTTGCGTTTTTGGGGGTTATCTCTGCTTTGTTAACGAGAGTGTCGAGCTCATTTACCGAGGAGATACTGAGTGTCGTGGGCGTATTGTACAAGTGTACAATCATTTATTTCTTCATTTATCTTTTCTGCCATGTCATTTACGAGGATAATAAATCAGAAGGGGCCTAACATTGTGCCTTGTGGAGCTCCAAATTTCACGGTTAATTTTGAGGAGGCAGTATTATTTAACCAGACTGATTGTGTTCTCGAATCTAAATAGCTATTAAACCAAAAAGTGTCTACGTTGATTTGTTTTAAGTATCTGTAGTAGAGTAGTGTGACTAATGCTATCGAAAGCCTTGGAGAGATCACATAGGGTTAATAGAGAAATGCTTGTATTGTCCATGTTGTATATTTTGTTAGTGATAATAGTGAGAGCTGTTTCGGTGGATAGTTTGGGTCGAAAGCCATGTTGGTTGTTAGATAGAAGTTTGTTAGACTTTAGGAATACTATAAGCTGTGTTGATAGATCTTTTCGAAAATCTTTGAGAATATTGGGAGAGGAGAGATGGGACGATAGTTGCTGGTGTCGTTTTTGTCTCCATTTATATATAGAGGGGTAACTATTGCATGTTTCCATAGCGTTGGAAAGAAACCTGTGGTGATAGAAGTGTTTATGATACAAGTTAAGTGGAAGGCAATAGCATAAAGCGAGTCCTTGATAAAACGGAGGGAGATCTTGTCTGAGCCCAAGGATTTAGATTCATGGAGATGTTTAATGGTTAAAATTATCGTGTTTGTGTCTACGGGTTGGGGTCGGAAGTGGGGGACGAGGTTGTTTACTTGTGTTTCACTTTCACAATCGTCCGGGGGGTTACTTTCATGTAGCGAGTGTTGGGTATTTTCAAACGTGTTTTTCCCTACGTTTGCAAAAAAAAGTATTGACATTTTCTGCTTTGCATTTTTCATTTTCTATTGAGAATGTGTTGGATTTGGTTGTGGTTGAGGGAATTATGTCTTTAACGATTTTCCAGGTTGATGCAATATCATTTTAAGAATGAATTAGCTTGTTGTGGTAATACTCTCTCTTTGTATTATTGAATAGTATTTTAACTTGCTTCTTTAAATCTGTATATTGTTTTTGCAGTATTGGATTGAGTCGGTCGGCTTTAGGAGATTCTGGGCCTCGTTTCTGGCTTTCATGGCTACGTGGATTTCACCAGTGATCCAGGGAGCGGGGGGGGGGGGGGGGTCGGCGTATTTTTTTGGTAACGGCTACTCCAACTCTGATGTTGACAAAGCCATCAAGAAACATATAGAAAAATGGTATAACACCGAAGCCCCCAACACCACCAGCCCCGAGGACATCAAAATATTCTATAAAAACTTCATGTCCTCTGACCACAAAACAGATGAAGCAGTAATTATTATGTTCTATCCAACAACCAACTCTACTCCTAAAATCAATTAATGAAATTTAACACACATGTGGCAGTCCGTGGATTCGAACTCAGGATGCTCACACAGGAAATCAATACCTTATGCATTGCGCCACGAAGACAGTTAAAGAATGGTGGACACTGCCTACGATTTATTATGCAACTTCGAATCATGCATATCAATCTAAGCATGTACACACATCACAACTGCAACTCACGTAGGCTATGCATATGTGAATGGAAAGAACAATTAATGGGGCCTTAACCACTAGGGAAGTCCTCTCGGTAAATTACTCCTGAACCAATATCAATTATTATGTTCTATCCAACAATCAACTTTTCTCCTAAAATCAATTAATGCAATTTAACACACATGTGGCAGTCTGTGGATTCGAACCCAGGACGCTCACACCAAAAATCAACACCTTATGCATTGCGCCACAAAGACAGTTAAAGAATGGTGGACACTGCCTACGATTTATTATGCAACTTCGAATCCTGCATATCAATCTAAGCATGTACACACATCCCAACTGCAACTCACGTAGGCTATGCATATGTGAATGGAAAGAGCAATTAATGGGGCCTTAACCACTAGGGAAGTCCTCTCGATAAATTACTCCTGAACCAATATCAATTATTATGTTCTATCCAACAACCAACTCTACTCCTAAAATCGATTAATGAAATTTAACACACATGTGGCAGTCCGTGGATTCGAACCCAGGACGCTCACACACGAAAATCAACACCATATGCATTGCGCCACGAAGACAGTTAAAGAATGGTGGACACTGCCTACGATTTATTATGCAACTTCGAATCCTGCATTTCAATCTAAGCATGTACACACATCCTGACTCCAAACGCCTTCCCATTTTTGAAGCTATATACATACAAGCACTAACCCCCCCCCCCTTAACAACCAGACATTAGACCTCCAAATTCTCCCCACAGCGAGGAGATCCTACAACCAATCAACAGGCGTAGTGCGCGGCTAGCAAAGGCCAGCTAACCACGGACGTAGACTGCCGACTAGCCTCGCCCACATGTGCATACCTCGCGACATGTGGAAACCCCCAGCCCTCTATAAATACCCATCTATTTTCCTATTCTAATCATTACCTGTGTGTACATGGCAAGAGCTATTGCTGAAACGCTACATCCTCCTACAACCCCTACCACCCCACAACCTGCTGATAACTTCGGTTCTTTATTGTACTTATTGAACGACATACATCGAAAAATTGCACGAGACATTGAATCTCTCAATAAAAAAAACATATTAATGGTAACTAGGCCCTATGCTGTTTTATTTAATCTCACATGCCTTAAAGAAAATATATTACCTGGCTACACTAACTTCCAACTACATAATGAGAACGCCAGACGACGTGAAAGCACCCTCCAATTCCGAGCTGAACTTGAGCAGGAGGAGGCAGCAGAAAAGCAAATACTTGCCCATAACCTATGAGCAGAGAGTGATGCCCTACTAGAAAAATGGAGCAATGAAACATACCCAAATTAACTCTGGGACAACATCAACCGGAAGCTCCAACAGATTGAGGAACAACACCAATGAAAGACTGAAAACACCACCATCAAGAAGCTCTCCCGCCTATACGGGGGCAACATAAAACTCCTGAAACTGACTCAAGGCTACATAAACCTCACCGATACCATTCTCACCAAAGATCAGGAGAACCTACTGAATTTGGGACTGAACTGCCACTACATAGTCAAGCCCAAACCTCACCGGAAGAGGATGGAAATAGAGGTGATGCTGGATGACATCCAACGCCTGGAGAAAAACAAGAAAGTCACCACCACTCCTGCCCTACAACCAGCCCTACTGACCGAAGCTGCCAAAACTTGTGGCTCCCACCGCAGCAAGATCCTCCAGAAACAACACACTCAGGCAGCTAAACAACTACGGAAAAACACCAACACCATCATAAGATGAGCGGACAAAGCCCCATGCCTGGTCGTCCATGACAAAGAAGGATACCTTCGGAAAATGGACTCAATCCTACATGACGAGACGAAATTCCAGAGAATAACCCGAAACCCCACAGATGAAATTAAAAGGAAGGCGAACACTATCATGACATCCATTATCGCCAAGGCTGACAGAATCCACCTCAAAAAAATCGTCGGTGAATTTTCCCCCGGAAATGCTTACGGCACTGTAAAATCCCATAAACCGGAAAGCACCATCAGACCAATAATCTCGCAAATCCTGACGGCGACATACCAGATAGCGAAGACCCTCAACAACCTCCTGGCGCCGTACGCCCCCTCGCAATACAGCTTATCCTCCACCACAGGCTTTTTAGAAATCCTTCGTGATGGCCCACCGACCGACAATAACATAATAGCCTCACTTGATGTCGAAAGCCTCTTCACTAATGTACCAGTGGATAGGACGATCGATATCATCTTACGTCGGGTATACCACTCCACTGCCTCCCCCCCTCTAGACATCCCCGAACACATACTACGATCGCTGCTGGAGCTATGCACCAAAGAAGCTCCCTTCATCTTCCCCCGAGGACACATGTAGCGTCAGATAGATGGTGTGGCGATGGGGCAGCCCCCTGGGTGTCCTCTTCTCAAAAATGTTCATGAGCGCTATCGAGGAGGACCTCCTGGCTACACACTGCCCCTCCGTCTACTACCGTTACGTCGATGACATCTTCGTGCAGGTGAAGGACACCACGTCCATGACAAAGAAGGATACCTTCGGAAAATGGACTCAATCCTACATGACGAGACGAAATTCCAGAGAATAACCCGAAACCCCACAGATGAAATTAAAAGGAAGGCGAACACTATCATGACATCCATTATCGCCAAGGCTGACAGAATCCACCTAAAAAAAATCGTCGGTGAATTTTCCCCCGGAAATGCTTACGGCACTGTAAAATCCCATAAACCGGAAAGCACCATCAGACCAATAATCTCGCAAATCCTGACGGCGACATACCAGATAGCGAAGACCCTCAACAACCTCCTGGCGCCGTACGCCCCCTCGCAATACAGCTTATCCTCCACCACAGGCTTTTTAGAAATCCTTCGTGATGGCCCACCGACCGACAATAACATAATAGCCTCACTTGATGTCGAAAGCCTCTTCACTAATGTACCAGTGGATAGGACGATCGATATCATCTTACGTCGGGTATACCACTCCACTGCCTCCCCCCTTCTAGACATCCCCGAACACATACTACGATCGCTGCTGGAGCTATGCACCAAAGAAGCTCCCTTCATCTTCCCCCGAGGACACATGTAGCGTCAGATAGATGGTGTGGCGATGGGGCAGCCCCCTGGGTGTCCTCTTCTCAAAAATGTTCATGAGCGCTATCGAGGAGGACCTCCTGGCTACACACTGCCCCTCCGTCTACTACCGTTACGTCGATGACATCTTCGTGCAGGTGAAGGACACCACAGAGCTTCGAGAACTTCAGCAACGATTCATCAAAACATCAGGACTTAATATTACCATTGAGGAGACAACTGAAGTGAAACTACCCTTCCTTGCCATCCTAGTCACCAACCAAGACACAGGCTTCCAAACCACTGTCTACACGAAGCCCACAAATAATAGACTCTGCCTCAACGGCGAAAGTGAGTGCCCCAAAAGGTAACACACCTCCACCATCTCTGCCTACGTCAGGAGGGCTCTCTCTCACTGCTCCTCCTGGCGGGACACCCACCACGAACTCCAACGCCTTACACAAGCCCTCATAAACAACGGCTACTCCAACTCTGATGTCGACAAAACCATCAAGAAACATATAGAAAAATGGTATAACAACGAAGCTCCCAACACCACCAGCCCCGAGGACATCAAAATATTCTATAAAAACTTCATGTCCTCTGATCACAAAACAGACAAAGCAGTAATAAGTGACATCATACTGAAGAATGTCCAGCCTACCAACACTGATAGCAACATCAAATTAATCATACTGTATATTATAAATCCCCGAAAGCCTCCCAACTTGTACTTCGTAACCGCCCTGCCAACGACAATAAACAGCTGAATATGGATCATGTGATATACCAACATGCTTGTACCAACGGGGGCTGTGGACCCCGTAAGTTGTATATTGGCATGACCCAGACTCGCCTAAGTCGTCGTCATAACCCTCCACCTTCAATCTGGCGCTATCAAAAATCATTATAAAAGCCCTGAACACCCTCAAGTAACCCGTAAAGACCTTGATAGCAACACCTCCATATTAGATAAAGAACCTGACTCCAGATGCCTTCCCAGTCTTGAAGCTATATACAGTACATACAAGCACTAAACCCCCCCCCCCCCTTAAGAACCATATATTAGACCTCCAAATTCTCCCCACAGTGAGAAGATCCTACACCAACAGACAACACAATGGAAATGACCCCGCCAAAGCTATACCTAGCCAACGCCCACCTCCTGGTGCCCCCGGACCCCAACAGCCAATCAACAGGCATAGTGCGAGGCTAGCAGCGGCCAGCCAACCACGGACGCAGACTGCCGACTAGCCCCTCCCACATGTACTCACCTAATTGTAGTATACAGGATTTGAGATTTTAGGCTCGTATTGTCCCGCTTCCCAAGATTCTGTTATCTAATTTGGCTTTAAAAATGTGGATATTCCCCGCACCCACCACTTCATCATCCAACTGATTCCACATATTAATACTTCTATATGGAAAGCTGAATTTCCTCACATCTCCTTTACATCTGCCTTTCTTTAACTTGCAACTATGTCCTCTAGTCCTCCCTTTATCTCCCTCGATAAAGTCTTCCTTGTCTATCCTTTCCAATCCCCTAACACATTTATACATCATAATCATATCCCCTCCTCCTCTTCTTTCACTTAGAGTTGGCAAGTTCAATCTCTCTAGTCTCTCTTCATATGTCAGTTCTCTTAGTTCTGGAATCATCTTAGTTGCAGCTATCTGTACTTTCTCCAACTTAATTATATGTTGTTTAAGATGGGGTGACCACACCACTGCCGCATAATCCAATTTAGGTCTCACCATTGATTTTATTATATTTACTAGCATCTCTTCATTCAAATAGTTGAATGCTATTTTTACTTTATTCAACAGGCCATAAACTTTTCCCACTATTTTGTTAATATGGCTATCGGTTGAAAGATCTCCCTGTATTATAATGCCCAAGTCCTTTTCTTTCTCTGAGGAGTTAATCATGCATTCTCCTAGTTTATATTCCCAATCAGGTCATCTTTTACTTACACCCCCTTCCATCACATGACATTTATCTGTGTTAAAATCTAATTTCGATATCTTGCTCCATCGATCTATCTTATTCAGATCACTCAGTAGCTCTCTACAACTGTTTTCGTCCACTATATGTTTCATAATTTTTGCATCGTCAGCAAACATATTCATGTATGCATTTATTTCCTCTGGCATGTTTTTTATATAGACCTGAAATATAATTGGGGCCAACACTGATCCCTGTGGAACTCCGCTTGTAACATCCCTCCATGTTGATAAGCTGTCTCTTATCATGGTTCTCATCTGTCTTCCCGAGAGATAGTCCTCCATCCACTTCAACAAATTACCCTGAACCCCTCCAAACTTCTTCAACTTCCATCTAAGTCTACTATGAGGAACTCTGTCAAAGGCCTTCTTTATATCAAGATACACAAAGTCCGCCCATCCTCCTCTCTCTTCTATCATCCTATCATAAAAGCTCAGCAGATTAGTAACACATGATTTGCCCTCTCTGAATCCGAATTGTCTTACAGTAAGTAAATTATTTTCTTCCAAATACTTGATCCATCTTTTCTTAATAATCTTCTCACACATTTTACAAACACTTGTCAGTGACACCGGTCTATAGTTTAGCGGCTGCTCCCTACTCCCACCTTTATAGATTGGTACTACATAAGCCATTTTTCCAGTCTAGTGGTAATTTTCCAACTTCAATAGAGTACTTAATTATTGCATATAAAGGTTTTACCAACTCCTCAGCACATTCTTTTAGAATCCATCCTGCTATATTGTCTGGGCCCATAGATTTTCTCACATCTAGTCCCTCATAAGTTCTAGTAGTTCCTCTGGTTGGAAGATAATATCCCCCAATGTTTCATCATTTTGGTATATAATCTCTGGTTCAAAAAATTGTTCATCCATAGCATAAACTGAATGTAATGTCTTATTTATAACCTCACAAATCTTCTCACCATCCTCATAAATATTGTCTCCTTCCCTCAGCTTCATTATTTTGTCCTTAACCTTCATTTTGCTATTTACATACCTGTAGAACAATTTGGGATCACTTACACATTTTTCCACAATGTTTTTTTCATAATTTCTTGTTTCCTGTTTCCTAATTCTGACATACTCGTTCCTTAGCTTCCTATATGTATTCCAGGTCTGTTCATTTCTCCTTCTTCTGGCTATGTTCCATGCCTTATTTCCCTTATCCCTAGCTATTCTACATTGATCATTAAACCAGTCTTTTATCTTTTCAGTCTTATTTCCTTGTTTTGGCACATACCTGTTTACAATATCATCATAAATGTTTTTAAACA
Source organism: Paralithodes platypus (assembly GCA_032716605.1). Classification (NCBI taxonomy): domain Eukaryota; kingdom Metazoa; phylum Arthropoda; class Malacostraca; order Decapoda; family Lithodidae; genus Paralithodes; species Paralithodes platypus. The sequence goes on along the minus strand of CM064484.1, from coordinate 9,129,087 downwards.
CACAGTATTTATCATTAACATTGTTTTTCTGTTCAATTTCACTCCAGTCTGCATCCCTGAAGCAACTTTTGAATAGCTTAATATTCTGAATTAGCAGGTTTTCTGTAACCAAATATAGTAGTACATTCCCCCAAGAACTCATATTACTACCTGCGTCTCCCTCCTCCCAATTTACCTCTCTACAATTAAAATCCCCTACATATTTACTCGTTGTTTCTGTGAAATAAGTGTTCCATAGTTTTGATCATCTCCTTTTTTAGTCCTTGGTTTTCTTCCTCTTCTCAGGCCCTCGTATATAGTGGCATATATGCTACCGCAATATCAGTGTTTTCATTATTTTCATTAATTACCTCCACTGCTATAATTTCTGATTTATTGTTTTGTAAATCTATCATTTTAACTTTTAATTTATTGTGTGTAATGATTAATACTCCTCCACCCATTTTGCCCTTCCTATCCCTTCTCCACAAATTATAGTTATCCCATCCCATCACTTCCAGACTCATATCTTTATTTAATGTTGTTTCACATAAACACATTATCATGGGCTTTTCTTGTTTTATGAGGTCACCAATCTCCAATTTTGTGGATATTAAACCATCCACATTGCTATACACCAGTTTACAGTTGCTTTTATATGTTGTACTATGTTTTCTTTTCCTCGTTTTTAATCCCTCTTATTCGCCAACTCCCCCTCCTAATTCTCCCCCCCCCCTCTCTTCCCCTCCCCTTCTCTTTCTCCCCCTCCTCTCCCCTTTCCCTTTTCCTTTCCTCCCTCTCTGTATGTTCCTAGAGCCAGAACCGACTATGGGGCAAGTTCTCTGCAAGTATTGGGGCCTACGGTATGGAACGCCCTGCCCAACATAGTCAAAGACACTAATAGCCTGCCAGTATTCAAGGGCAGACTAAAGAGGCACATTTTAGAAGATGATATAGAGTGAGAAGTGATCACGTTCTATATATTTCTATATATCTTTAATCTACTTCTAATTTCTAATCTATTCTATATATTATGTTTAACGTATTTCTGGTAGGAGTCATTTATCCGTAAACTCTTAACTCTCTCTCTCTCTCTCTCTCTCTCTCTCCCGACTTTCACTTTCACTCAAAACCCACCCTTCCCCAGTCGTCACACCTCCCCGACCAAATTACTCCCACTCACTCCCACTCCTACTCTCACCGTAATGGTAGTTTCTAAATACATTCTATAATAATCCTAAGGCTACAGAGTTTTATATCACTAACGCTCACTATCTTTCTCTCTCTCTCTCTCTCTCTCTCTCTCTCTCTCTCTCTCTCTCTCTCTCTCTCTCTCTCTCTCTCTCTCTCTCTCTCTCTCTATGCCTATTTTTGTAATAATTGTACGACACTGTTAATGTATTATGCATCATGTAATTTGTTTAAAATTAATTAATTGTATGAACAGCCGTTGCATAATTAACAGAAGAAAATAATATGAATCTAAATCTGAATCTCTAGGAGCACAGGGAATGGTTAGTATTACAAAGATCCTGCGGTTCATTCCGGGGAGATAGTCTAAGTGTCTATGTATTATGTAATTTGTTTAAGATGATACTATTGTATGAACAGCCATTGTATATTTAATGGAAATAAAATAAAATAATCTGAATCTGAATCTAATCTGAATCTCTCGTCCCCCCCCCCCCTCCTCTTTCTCGTCCCCCCCTCCTCCTTCTCGTCCTCCTCCTCCTCCTCCATTCCCCTCCTCTTCATATATAATTTCTTCACTTTCCCGTCGATATTTCGATAGAAAACATTTATTTTATCTATCTCTGACCTATTATCGTTCTTTTATCTCACTTCCTTTGTTATTTCTCTCATATTATCGCGCTCTTCTGCATTCAAGTCTTTCCTTAATATAACCTTGGTGTATTTCCCTTCCTAACTCAGTTTCCAGCTGTTCCTCAATAGCTCTTCTGCTGCTTTCGTAGACTTAAATGTAATTTTAATAGGCCTCCTCTCCCCCTTCTTATACTTTCCCAACCTCCAACTATCTTCCACCTCCTTTTTTTTTTTTTTTTTTTTTTTTTTTTTTTTTTTTTTTTTTTTATTAAGGTGACAGTTACAAAGTGGTGTACAATCTATCTTATTCTAGTTACATTGTAGTTTATCTTATTGTACCAGTACCTCCCTACAATCAACCTAGTTGTTCCCCAATTCGTACCTCCGCCACGACCATTTCAAAGTCCAAGTCTGTCACTCTTGTCCTCTGTAGCGGGGAGGACCTTGTACCCCTGAGACATAGGAGTGCAGACCTGAGAAGAGAGAAAGAGAGCCGGCATCGCATCCAAGTTATGACTTGGCTTCTATGCTGGCGCTTTTTCTCCGATATTTGTTCAGCTAATCTGGCATAGAAGACACTTGCCATACCTCCCGACGATGAGAAGACCAGAGGAGTAAAGCTTCCTTGATCTCTGTTCAAAATTCTTTCTTCATAAGCGAGTTTTTTCTCACTTTCGTTTCTCAAGTATGCCGCCTTGTGTCCTCGCTCACGATATGTTTGTGCTCTTGGGTTGAAGATTCTGATGTCGAAAAAAGCCTGTTGTCCCCTCGTCCAAAAACCTCGAGCACTTACGTCCACTCTTGCTTTATTTGAAGTATTTGCAGTATTGTGGGCCAAGCGCTGTCCGTCCATAGGCAGAAGTTCCGGTTCGATTCTGACATCATGGCACACCTCGTCCAGCATTTGTGCAGTGATGTCTCGTACTTCATCATGCCGGATACAGATGAATCCTCCTTTCTTACAGGTCATACAGTGGTCTGGGTTGTTTATTTCACCGCATGCACATTTCAGCGGCAGGTTCGAAACTGGCCACCCATACCTCAAGGCTACGGCATCATTGAATTCTTGTTTATTTAAGCTGAAGCCTTTCTCCTTTATTGGTAATGATGTGAGCCAATTTGAAGCCCCTGTGTCTTGTGCCATCTCAACTCTCATTTTCAGTTCTTCCCTACATCTGGTCTTAATTTGTTCTAGGCTATGTTTCTGTCTCTCTTCTCTGCTCTTTGTAATTTCCTGTCTTGCATTTCGTTGTTCCTCTTCGTCCACCTCATCATTTTCATTTTGCTCCCGTATTTTTTCTGTCAGAGACGTAGTAAGTTTAAGGGAATTTTGGTACTCATGTAGTGCCGCCTCCACTGGGTTTATGATCCCCATACCTCCGAACCTTGGCGGAAGAGCTAATAGATCTCTTAGCTCTTGCGTGACGCCTTCCATCTCTGTTAAGGCCGGTATGAATGTTCCTCTGATTGCTTCTTCAAGCGGTTGGAGCATCTGTCTAATGCCAGGCACTGTTCTCATAAGAAAGGTCCATCTGTGCTTAACACCATATGTGAAGGCAGTATATGCAGCATGTGGTTCAGATTTCGCAATGTCTGCCAGGGTTTTCACTTCCTTTACCCACACCGCTACCTTTTTTCGCACATAGTCTCTCTTGCATTCTTCTGTGCCTATTACTGCTCCCAAATGGCGTTGACCCTCCTTTGTAATCTTCACTCCTGTCCCATCAAAAGTCTGCACCGCTTCTTCATACTTGTTTTCTTTCACTATTAGTACAGATTTACTAGCATTCGGATGGTACCCAATGACTTCGCCTACCGATTGTACTCTCCGCCACCATTCTTTGAGATCCCCTATTTTTCCTGCACCTGTGAGGTCATCTGCATACGCCACTTGTTTCACTCGGGTTACCTCATGTTTTATTTTCTGCTGCAGAATTGATAGTGCCAGTGCGTACATTGCCATTGCCACTGGATCTCCTTGCGTTGTTCCTTCATTTGATTTGAGAATTTTCATTTAGAACATAAGAACATAAGAAAATGGGAGTCTGCAAAAAGCCGATCGGCCCACACAAGGCAGATACCTTTCACACCCAACCCCAATTACATAAGAACATAAGGTCATAAGATCGCGGGAAACTGCATATGGCTATGCGACCCACATGAGGCAGCTCCCATTCACACCCAGCCCATATCACCCATATGGGAATCCAACTTATGCTTAAAGCTTTCAACTGTTTCTGAGCTAATTACTGTTCTGGGCAGTGCATTCCACATGTTAACAACTCCCCAAACCAGTGCTTTCCTATAACTCTCCTAAATCTAAGCTTATCTAACTCACTTATACTTTTGTCGTTAAGCAACACATGTAATAGTTACTAAAGTATCATGGTTGACCCCCTCACTGCTATCCCTTCTTCCAGTATAGCGAACCCTCTCCCCTTGCAACTCTTATAGTCTTATTCTGGGTACGGTGTGTTCCCTTCCCACGCTTCATTATTCTGCTCCCCTTCCGTATTTTGACCCCTTCCCCTTCCCCTTCTGTACCTTGACCCCTTCCCCTTCCCCTTCTGTACCTTGACCCCTTCCCCTTCCCCTTCTGTACTTTGACCCCTTCCCCTTCCCCTTCTGTACCTTGACCCCTCTTCCTTCTTTGTGCTTCCAACTATATACAGGTTAGCTGGCTCCTTATAAGTATTTTCTATGTACTTTGCGATGCTCGGGCATTTGATCTTGATGTTGTGAATAGCTGCCTCCCTATTAATGGTGTTAAAGTTATTTGTTGCATCCATTAGCAGTACTGCTTCACAATCTTCCTCATGATACACCTTCCCCATTGCATGTATTGCTGCTTCTCCTCCGGCTTGCTGTCCTGCACATACTTGTAAGTTGCCCACTGCTCTTTGTACATCTTTTCCAAATACAGACATGATTGCTTTTCCTATAATCCTTCTAAGAACTTCCCCAACGCCTACTGGTCTAACTCCTGGATTCTTATTTAAAGGTAGCAGGCGACATGCTGTCAGAGCTTCTATGTTCACGCATGGTGATGATGCAAGTTTCTTTGCCAGCATTGCTATTGCTTCACAAAGGTCACCCGCGGCTGAACCAAACTTGTTTTGACTTAGGAAGATCCTCCAAGTCTTAGCATCTACTCCTGATGGACCTGCTCCTCCCTGTGTTTTCAGCGCCTTTCTCCATATGAGGTCTCCAGTTATATTCTCATATATCACCGGGTCTGGAGGAACATATTCCCCGTCTAGTTTGGCCTCATCACTTGCTGGTTTTGCTTCTGGGTGTTTCTCCTTCAGCTGGTCCAAGATGCGTCGATTCACTTCGTGCACCCCACTTGTGGCTTCCCCAGTGACCATTCTGACTGCCTGCTTCTTCCAACCTTCCCTTCCTTCTCTGTCCAACACCTCTAACATGTTGTCAACCTTCTTCATTTCTGCAACTTTCCTGTCATTTCTGTCCATTATTTCCTCCTCCACTTCTCCCAACATTATCACACATCTCTTCTTTTCCATTATATCAGTAACCTGTCTCTCATTTTGCCTTATAGCCTGCATACCTCGCGAGGCGTGAAACCCCCCAGCCCCCTATAAACACCCATCTATTTTCCTATTCTAATCATTACTTGTGTGAACATGGCAATAGCTATTGCTGAAACGTTACAACCTCCTACAACCCCTACCACCCCACAACCTGCTGATAACTTTAGTTCTTTATTGTACCTATTGAACGACCTACATCGAAGAATTGCACAAGACATTGAATCTCTCAATAAAAAAAAACGTTAATGCTAACTATGCTGTTTTATTTAATCTCACATGCCTTAAAGAAATTATATTACCTGGCTACACTAACTTCCAAATATATATATATATATATATATATATATATATATATATATATATATCCACAATAAAAGTATGGTTTGCAACTTTAAGGGATATTGTGGGTAACTGTAAGGTCAGCTCAAGCTCCAAGTTAGCCTAGGCAAACTATGGAGAACACAACAAACAGTCAGTCACCCCCTAAGAGCCTCTACCATGGTTCAGACGCTTACTAGTTAGCCTATTCCATGATGTACTTCCACTGTCCCCAGTCCATGGACTACAGTACCACCCTCTGAACTTTCTTATCCGGGATGTAATCATAGTACCTCGCATCCTGATAGGCCCGTAAATATTATATATTAAGTCTCTCTTTATCAAGCCAAATGTTATGGAAGTTTTGATCAGTACATTTTTCTTTCTCATTAATAACAATTGTCTATCCCAGCCGATTTCCAAATCGCGCCACCATAAATGCTTACTATTGGCCGTTTTTCACCCACAATGATAGCCTTAACCGTACTTTACTATGCATCAGAAGATAGAGGGAAGGCAATAATATTATATTACTGAAAGAAAAAACATGAAACATCAAATTATTAGCGTGAACTATAGAATATTAGAAAGGTTTCCCAAATAAAATGGTAAGTTTCCACATTCAAACTCATGATATTTTGGAACTCGCTTAAAAAGTAGGCCTATATGTGTTTGTAATACGAAATCACATTTTTCCGTTCTTTTCGATGGCTCATTGAAAATATTTTGTCATCAATATTGAATTTTATATAAATATTCTAAAATGATCGTATTCCGCTATATAATAAGGCTATAATAAGGCGGCCGGGTCGAAAATATTAACTCTCATTAGGTTTTAGACCATAAACATTACTTTTTATACATTTTATTATACATAGTATGGCTTCCTTAAGGGTCGCTCTACTGGTGATCTTCTTTCATATCTTACTAACTCTTGGTCATCCTCCTTTCGGGACTTCGGTGAGACTTTTTCTATTGCACTAGACATATTGAAAGCTTTCAATTGAGTCTGGCACAAATCTTTAATTTCTAAACTACCCTCCTTCGGTTTCTATCCCTCCATCTGTGCCTTTGTCTCTAATTTCCTTTCCGGCCTTTCCATAGCCGCGGTTGTGGATGGCCATTGTTCACTTCCTCACCCTATAAACTCCGGTGTTCCTCAGGGCTCTGTCCTATCTCCTATTCTCTTTCTAATTTTTATAAATGATCTCCTCAACTGTACCTCAATTCCCATCCATTCATACGCAGACGACTCAACCTTACACTACTCCATTACTTTTTCAGAACGCCCCAGCCAGCAATCCCTTAACGACAAACGTAATGAAGCCATAGAACTCTTAAATTCTGATCTAAATACTATCTCCAATTGGGGCAGAGAAAACCTTGTTACCTTTAATGCTTCCAAAACCCAATTTCTCCATCTATCTACCCATCATGATCTCCCAGCGGACTATCCCTTATTCTTCAACAATACATAAATCAACCCTTCATCTTCTCTCAATATTCTTGGTGTCTCTTTTTCTTCTGCTCTCATTTGGAAGGACCATATTACCAGTCTTGCTAAGGCAGCCTCCTAGAAGCTGGGTGTGCTCAACTGCCTTAGGGGGTTCTTTTCCCCAACACAGCTTCTTGCTCTGTACAGGGGCATAGTGCGCCCTTGTATTGAGTATTGTTCACATGTGTGGGGAGGTTCCTCTCACACCGCTCTCCTAGACAAAGTTGAAAGGAAGGCTCCCGTCCACTCACCAACTCTCTGCAATCTCTCTCTCTCTGCCGCAATGTTGCATCTCTCTCGCTATTCTATCGCTACTATAATAATCAGTGTTCCTCAGAGCTTTCCCAGTGCATACCACCTCCTTTACGTAGGGCACGTGGTACCCGTCTTGCAACTCAATCCCACCCCAACTCTGTGCAACTCTCCAACCCAAGAGTGAAATGTTACTCTCAAACTTTCTTCTACTCAACAACTGAGCTCTGGAACTCTCTCCCAGAATCAGTCTTTCCCTCTTCCTATGACTCAAATTGCTTCAAACTCTGTGTGTCCAGGCATTTTGGCTCGATCGTCCCTTGATTTTGGCTCTGTCACTCTTTCAACTATGGGGGAGGCACTCGCTATAGGTAATTCTGCCTTTTGCCTCCCTCAATCACATAGAAGAAAAGAAAAAACATACAAAAACTAGTAAAGAATATTTTATAATTTTCAGGTAGAAAAAATATCAAAACCTCAAAATGTTATTACGAATGATTATGTATGCCTAAAAAAATATGCTTGTGCGTAATTGTATGGACAATATTAAGGACATATTTTAGCCAACGTAACACCGATATTAAAAAAAGGCAGCAAATCCCTACCCAGTAACTATCGTCCAATTAGCTTAACCTCAGTTGTATGTAAAATGCTAGAAACGGTCATACGAGACAGACTCGTAAATCACTTAGAGGAAAATAACATACTTAAAGATACTCAACACGGCTTTCATAAAAAACGTTCCTGTTTAACAAACCTCTTAGACTTCTTCCACGATATCCTCAACCTCTACGATGAGAGTAAAGCTGTAGATATTATATACCTTGATTTTCAAAAGGCCTTTGACAAAGTTCCCCACAAACGTTTACTGCTAAAGCTAAAAGCGCATGGAATACAAGACGGTGTGTTGAAATGGATAGAAAATTGGCTCAGCAACAGAAAGCAATGGGTAGTCATAAATGGTAAGGCATCTAAATGGACCAATGTAAGTAGCGGGGTACCCCAGGGATCGGTACTAGGACCAATTATCTTTCTAATTTACATCAACGACATAGATGAGGGTCTCACCTGTACAATCTCAAAATTTGCTGACAATACAAAAATTGCAAATAGCGTACTCTCAAAAGAACAAGTTGACGATATGCAACACAATCTAGATAATTGTCATATTGGGCCCAAATTTGGCAAATGAGTTTCAATGCGGATAAATGTAAAGTACTACATGTCGGATACCTAAATGAGAAGCAAACTATTCGATGAATGGCACTCAGCTTAAGAATGTAAACAGAGAAACCGATCTGGGAGTAACAATATCGAGTAACCTAAAACCGAGTCAACAATGTTCAGAAGTTGTTAAGAAGGCAAACAAAATAATTGGCTTTATAGGCAGGTCATTTGAGCATAAATCCAAAGAAGTTATTCTAACCCTTTACAATTCGTTAGTCCGCCCTCTTCTGGAATACTGCGTTCAATCCTGGTGCCCTTATTACCAAAAAGATATAAACAAGCTAGAACGAGTTCAATGTAGAGTTACCAAAATGATACCTAGCCTAAAGAACAAACCATACGAAGAGCGTCTTAGAGAATTAAATCTATTTCCTTTAACCCAGCGCAGATTAAGAGGTGAATTAATTCAAGTGTTCAAAATCTTCAAAGGCATCGACTATATGAACTGTAGTAAGTACTTCACTATCGACCAATCTAATTACACGCGGGGAAACGGTTGCCAAATTATTGGTAAATCTTTTAACTCGCACGAATCTAAGAATTTCTTCTTCAATCGAGTTGTCAACTTGTGGAATGGGCTTCCCCGAAACGTTATAGACTGCATCACCGTTGATTCATTTAAACTCCGCCTAGACAAATATCTCTCATCAAACCCGCGACTGATTGCGTTTGTAAATGAATAACTTTATTTTATCCCCCCCTCAGTTACTAACCCATCTCTACTAACTTCCTAATCCTGCCACGGACATTAGTTCCAGGGCAGTAATTCCCTTTCCAATGTTCCCTTACCCACTCTAAACCACTGTTTGGACACTTGATCCTCAGTGTTTTGGAGGACAAGCAACCTAGAAGGGTCACTAGATATGTTGTTGCTTGATTTCCTTTGTACTCCTTTGTACTGATGTTACGATCGGGTCTCGTATAAATCAGTGGCTCTTATACATTGGACTAGACTGGCATAAATGCAACAACGGAAACGCTAGATCCAACCCCTGATATATAATCCCGTCGAACAAAGAACACATATACCCTCCAGAGTTATATCTGCGATAGCGGGGTATCTTAACTCTCTGTATCTATGTGCTTCTACTATAGGCTGATGTTCTCTGAAACAGCCTATTACCTATAACATATGGTTGCTTAGTTATGGTACACAAGGAAAAGATAGTTAACTTAATTAAATCACAAGAGTGATCTAATGCAAACAAGAAGAAGGTTTAATTAACGTTAGGTTAATCAATAATATCTGTCACTCCTTTATGAAAGAAAGTGTTGTAAAGTCCTCAAGCACCGAACAAGGAATCTTCTGAATAATGTCGGATGCTACTAAGAAGAACGTATCGGAAATGGAACCACAAAATAGCAGGAGGCAGGACAATGCACGTGTAGGCTAAATACACAAAAAGGCTGGACCTATAATGTTATTGGACACAAGAATATTATAAGCGGTGCAACAGTAATAATGTTCGCCACGAAAAAGTAGTACTCCGATTAACAAAACCGGTCTATGCTGGGTTTTTTTTTTTTATTTTTTTTTTTAAGAGACAATGAACGGAGGAAGGAAAAACACAGATAAAACAAAAAGGTCCATGTGCCTAAAGGCATCCTCCATTCATAAAATGTTTGTAACAACTGGATTTAAACATTTGTTGATTGTAAGTTTGCGGAAAGCAATTCGAGGGAAGTGAATTCCAAAGAGTAGTAGCTCTGGGGATAAATGAATTCTGATAAGCAGAAGTTCTGCATTGTGGAGGAGAAAGTGTAAATTCATGGTGCTCTCAGCTGCCCTAGTTCTACGGGGAAAGATGTGGAGAGGCGGCACAATTGAAGCAAGTTCCTCGGAACAATTGCTGTGAAAATATCTGTAGAATAATGCAAGGGATGCAACGTTTCTTCGTATGGCTAATGTAGGAAGGTCCTGTGTGATTGCAGGGTTATTGATTAATCTAATAGCTTTATTTTGAATTTTGTCCAACTGCCTCAATGCAACCACTCCACTTCCACCCCACAGAGGTGAACAGTATTCCATCTGAGAGCGCACATGACTTTTATATTATGGCCAACTGCTCGTCAGTGAAGAATTCTCGAACTCTGTACAGGAGTCCCAGTTTTTTAGAGGCATTCTTAGCAATGCTTCTAACATAATGTGTCCAGCTCAAGTTAGTAGTTAATGTTACACCGAGAATGTCAATACTAGGGGAAGTGGGAATATTTACATCATTAAAAAATATATGGGAGTCAGTGAGATTCTGTCGGTTAGAAAATTGAATGTACTTGGTTTTCTGTGCATTAAAGGAAACTAGATTCTCTTGTCCCCATTCATTAATTCTAGAAAGGTCCTGGTTCAGAGAAATTGCAGTGTTTATTTTTGAATTTATAAGATCGGGTTGGGTGAAAGAATTGGTAAATGTGAAGGAACTGTGGAGTGTTGAGTCATCTGCGTAGGAATGTATTGGATTATGAGTGGTAGATATGAGATCATTGATATGAATGAGGAACAGAGTTGGGGCCAAAACTGATCCCTGGGGAACACCAGCATTTATTGAGTGAAATTGAGAATAAAGGCCATCTACCATTACACGTATTTTTCTGTTATGAAGATAAGAAGAAATTAGTGGAACTAATGATGCAAGGCCGTAGTGTGACATCTTCGACAATAAGGATTGATGCCAGACTCTATCAAATGCCTTTGATATATCCAGTGCTATTGTATGTGTTTCACCATGTTGGTCTGTAGCTTGGTTGATTTGATGCGTAAGAAGGCAAAGAATGTCTGCAGTTGATCGACATCGTCTAAAACCATATTGCCTATCACTGATTAATTTATTATTCTCCAGATGCTTAATTATGTGATTATTTAATATAATTTCAAAAACTTTGCCAAGAGTGGAAGTTATAGCTATTGGTCTGTAGTTTGATGGATCTGAAGAGGCACCTTTTTTAGGAACTGGATGGATGTTTGCTTCTTTCCAGGGTACTGGGAAGCATGAGGTATGAGTACACAGACGGAAAAATTTTGCCAATACAGGAGCGAGCACCAAGGAGCAATTCATAAGTACTATTGGAGGAATTTCATCTGGACCAGGAGCCTTATCTACTGAGAGATTCTGCAAAATAGTTTTGACATGTCTGGTGTGGATCTTAAGTGAGGGAATTTCAGGTGAATTAAAATTAAGTACAGGGACATCTTGATTTATTTCATCTAAGGTTGAGTTGGTGGAGAAAATATCTGCAAGAAGGTTAGCTTTACCTCGTGGGTCACTTACAAGATTGCCAGTCGGAGATTTTAATGGTGGAATGGATGAAGCAGTAGTGAAGTTGGATTTGAATGAGTTAAGAGTAGACCAAAATATTTTGTTATCATTTGGATTATTTAGAAGTTTATTTGCCTGCTTATGGAGAAAGTTTGATTTAGTTAGGTTTAATACAGTTTTGGCATGATTTCTGATGTTTCTAAAGTAATTAAAGGCTTCATGTGTTTTTGATCTTGTGTATGCATTGTAGGCTATTGCTTTTTGTTCAGTTACTCTAGCACAATTATGGTCAAACCATTTAGGTGAATTAGATCTTTTACTGTACTTTTGATGAGGAATAAAAGTTTCCATTCCAATTTTTACAAAATCTTGTATGTGGCTCAAGGTGGAGTGTGCATCATTAGAAAAGAAAGAGGTCCAGGGAATATCAATAAAGAAACCTTGAAGACCCTCCCAGTCTGCCCTATCGTAATGCCATTTAGTCACCAAAACAGGTTCAGAGTGGGAAGGTGTGGTAGGTGATAGACAGGTGGCCTGTATCAGACAGTGATCAGAAGATCCAAGTTGGGACCTCACTGTAACATCATAATTTTCTGAATTGGTTGTTAAAAATAAGTCCAGTAGGTGGGAATTATGATTAGGATTATCTGGTACACGGGTGGGTTGGTTGACTAGTTGAATGAGATTAAATGAGTCTGCAAATAGCTCACATTCAAGACCAGCATCATCAGTCCTGGCTGAATGAGTGAGCCATTCAACATTATGGACATTAAAATCACCCAACACAGTGATTTCAGAATAAGCATTTAAGTTGAGGACACTGAGTTGTGAGGACAGAGAATCAAAAAGACTTTGCTCTGGAGGAGTATTTGGGGAACGGTAGATGCAACATATGTATTTAAATTTACCAGCAGAAATTAATTTGTATATAGAATAATCAAAATAGGGACAATTGAAACTAGTAACCTCCTCCAGGGCAATTTCAGATTTTGCGAAGCAACATACACCACCTTTAGGTCTGAAATTTTGGAGCAGTTGATAACCTGGAAAATTAAATCTAGATGTGTCAGATGTGGATGATACTTGAGTCTCTGTCAAAAAAAGGAGAGTAGGGGATTCTGCTTGAAGAAATTGGTGTACAGAATTGATGTTAGAGTGAAGTCCCCTTATATTACTAAAGAAATAGCTGTACTGACAAGCAGCTTTGGGACGTTGCAATGCTCTTGACACAGTCGCATGATGACGACCGGGAGGGCCCTGTGTCAATAACCCAACCCTGCCGGGGGTGGATATCCGAGGGACCACCAGGTTTGCTCTTAACAATTGTACTGCCATATTTATAAGGTAAGTGTATGGTGTTACATGTATGATATGTAGTGGGAAGAGTAGTATTTTATGGATAGAGGATAGCGATGTAGGGCAATGTCGTGAAGTTGGATGTGTATGTTATATAAAGAGGGTTTTCCTGATACCCCTGATGTGTGAGGCAGAAAGATATGTATCCAGCTACCAAGGCCTGGGAGAGAAAATGGAATTCAGGCTATTCCCTGAGTCTCCCGAAACCTTGGCGGTAGTACTTCCCTGGGCGGGGCTGCCTACCCCTACTACTACTAGAGGTTGTGTCTCTCTACAGCAACCTAGACCTCAAAATGCTTGTGTAGAAATAATGGGTATGCATAAAAGAGTATAATATGATCTAATCCAGCTAATGTCTACCCGGGTTAATAAAGTCTAGCTGGGATGTACAAAGGTACAGAATTCTGGTGGAGCAAGGCAGCTCCTAGCCTAGTGTGGACCTTGGGTCTGTGCGGCCTGATTACGTTAATATGAAGGGGTGCTCTCTTGAGGATTCTCGATCACAAGTATCGAGTATCCTCCTGGCGACCCTCAAAAGTAAAAGCAAATAGAGTTAGAACAGTGTTGGGTGGATTAGGCAAGCAGCCCTCACGCACTACACAATCTAAACTCCAAGGTACACAGACAAAAGATCCACCCAGGTAACCCACAGAATCCGTAGTGTCGTGCAGCTCAAAAGTAGCCTACAAACAGTGAAAACACCAACAGCAAGGTACCTGATCCCTAGTCTAGCATTATTTAACCCTGTAGAAACATTAGTGATTGATGGAGACAGTCCGAGCAATACAATCTCCCCAAAAGACAATGACTATCTTCAACCTTAGCCTAGTACATAAGAAATGTGAGATCCAGCATATAATACAGTCTGGCCACCAATTCAATGTGTGGATGCAGGGAACCAGAGGGGGATTGATATTAATAAAAGGTGAGGAAGTAGTGGAAATGATAGAGGCGGTAGAAGAGAAAGATTCTAAGACAAGAGTGTGGAACAGTTCAAGGGAGATGCTTAGAGTATGCTGTCTGGGACGGATCTGACCAGGATATTTCCAGGGACCGCATGGGTGGACTCCCAGTTCGCAGGAATGGCACGAGAGCGCGCGACAGTCGCCCAGTAAGCAGCCGCCTAGTAGGCCGTGTTAGGCAGGAGGCAACGAATCCCGCGAGGCCTATGTAAGGGGGCCATGCGCCACACTCACCACCAAGTCACACCACCTGGTCTCTCTCTCTCTCTCTCTCCCGCTTGCCTTCCCATCATTCAATTACTTAACACAATACTTTCAATTGACTAAATAAAATAGAAAGGATTGTGACAGACGAAAACAAAGAACAGTTCTGAACTGTCTGCAACACAAGCTTTCTCGAGAAGGAAAGTACACAATGATAGGTAGACTGTAGCTACATTCTCTGCCCTGGCGAGTCCTAGCGAGTAAGCCAATGCGGTTCTGGGGGAAGCGGTGAGCGTCACACCCCACCCAAGATTTTTAAGAGGCTCCAACTATGAGCTCTAAATCTGACACGCAGAACCCATACAAAATTTGCCACTCCTAATCACCCAGCGACAATGAAATGTAAAGAACAGTTCTCTTCAAAATAACACATTATAAAAATGAACAACCCCTCCCAACACAATAGATTAAATTACATAGTTATGCTCATAAGAGCGAGCTTCACTAGCCCAGCCTTCTGAGAGGAGTAGAACTCAGAATTTCTGCTATAACATACTTTAAAAAAAATTAACTATCAAAGAAAGAGTTATTATAGGATTTTTATATTTTTTAATATGTTTATGGCGGCTGCACTACAGGGGCAGCCTAGTTTTTTTTCTTCTTCTATACCAACACAGCAACTCCTACTTTACGACCCAATACGCTGGGCTACCCACGCTAGCCAACAAGCACCAGACGTAAACATACTAATCAAACCAAAGTAGGAGGCTACCCTTGTGATGATCTACCACGGGTCTATCAACCCTCGATAAGCAATCTGCAATCACATTCTCAGAACCGGCAATATGGCGTATGTCTAGGTTGTATTCCTGCAACATTAATGAACACCTGGTCAGCCTCATATTCCGGTAGGTGAATTGATTCAGGAACTTGAGGGGGTGATGGTTGGTGTAGATCACCACAACTGGTCCATAGGCTGGAACATACACCTCAAAGTGCCTGAGCGCTAGCACAATCGCCAGCAGTTCCTTCTCAACTACTGAATAGTTCTTCTGCGCCGAGTTGAACTTTTTTGAGAAGAAACTGACTGGGTGCTCCAGCCCATCTTCATCTGATTGCATCAGAATGGCACCAGCCCCCAGACCACTGGCATCAGTTGCCAGCTGGAATGGTCGGCTAAAGTCCGGGGCCCTGAGGATTGGGTGAGTACACAACAGGTGTTTTACTAGCAAAAAAGCCCTCTCACACTCAGGCGCCCACTTAAACTTTCTATATTTGGCCAATAGGTCCGTCAGAGGAGCCAGCACAGTAGAATAGCCCTTTATAAAGCGGCGGTAGTACCCAATCATGCCCAAAAACCTCATGATCTGCTTCTTGGTGGACGGCCTGGGGAAGTGGTTAATAGCCAATATCTTGTTCTGTGGGGTGCACACCTGGCCCAAACCCACCATGAACCCCAGATACTGCATGGTAGCCCGCACAAAATCATACTTTCCCAGGTTGACCACCAAGTTTGCCTCGCTTAATTTCTTAAATAGGGATTCTACATGTTCACATCGTAGATAATGACGTCGTCCAGGTACACGGTACAGTTCGGAATGTCAGCCACTAACTCGTTCATCAAGCTTTGGAAGGTCGCTGGTGCGTTCTTTAGACCGTACGGCATGACATTACAACGATATGTAGCACCATCCACCACAAAACCACACACCTCTTTCGCCCGGTCAGACAAAGGCACCTGCCAGTAACCTTTTACCAGGTCCACCTTGGTCAAGAACTTGGCCCTGCCAATCTTGTCTACACAGTCATCGACCCGGGGAAGAGGATATGGGTTGGTGGGAGTCAAGCCGTTTAGCCTGCGGTAATCAACACAGAAGCGCACCTTGCCATCCGGCTTAGGTTGCAGCGTTACGGGAGATGTCCACTTTACCGCCCCCTTCTCGATCATTCCCTGTTGCAACATATACTCCACCTCCGCCCGGAGGGCCGGAAGTTTAACAGGGGGCACCCTATAGGGCACTGATTTGAAGGGTGGGTGGTCTCCGACATCAACGTCGTGCACCTCATGAGTAGTGAGGCCTGGGTGTTCCGCAAATACAGTAGGGTATAAACAGAATAGGCACTCGACAGCCACACGCTGTTGCTCAGGTAGGTGTTGCAAAGCCTCATGAGCCGCCTGTCTCGTGTTTCCCGCCCACTGATCTGCAGAAACATGATAATCCCAGTTGTCATCCACCTGTGCATGACTGTCCCGTTCTCCTTCTCCACCTTGACTGCTGAAAGTCATCACGGGGACAGTGAGAGGCTCAGGTGGGCGCCTCACATAGTCCTTCATCAGGTTGACATGACATAACTGATTCCTCTTACGCCTGTCTGGAGTGGCCACCAGGTAATCTAAGTCCGAGAGCTTCTCTGCTACCCTATAAGGACCAGCGTACTTTGCGGATAAGGGGTGACCTACAAGAGGGAGTAGTATCAACACCTCCTGACCAACGTGAAACTCCCTGAGTTTCACCTTGTGGTCGTACCTGTCCTTCATGAGGGCCTGTGAGCCTACCAGGTTGCGGCCAGCCAACTCCAGACTACGCAACATTCGTTCTCTACTCTCAAGTTCGACAGCACCGTCACTACACTTTAGAACCTCCGGGTCTTCTAGCTGCAATTTGCGAATATCTGAGGGAGCTAGCCTGTCTAAGTGTTTGTGAAACAACTCATGCCCTCCCCCAGCATCGAACTTTGCATCCCGTTGCTCTCTCCGTGTATACCGTTGCTGCCTCTGAGTCTCTTTAATCCCTGCCTCTACACTCTCAGTGACAGGTGGTGGTGCTTCTCCAGACTCCAATAACGGTGCTAATACTGAGTCCCCGAGAAGCGCTGCTGGTATCTCCACCGTATC
Organism: Paralithodes platypus; assembly: GCA_032716605.1. Lineage (NCBI taxonomy): Eukaryota > Metazoa > Arthropoda > Malacostraca > Decapoda > Lithodidae > Paralithodes > Paralithodes platypus. Next base: position 9,111,769 of record CM064484.1, on the reverse strand, counting down.
AGCTTTCAGCACCTTCTCGTGACCGTTCCTCCGCTTATTTGAAGACTGTTGGTTAGGCTGTGACTCCCTGGATGCGAGAGATCTGGTTACAACACACGTCATTGGTTGCACCTGACACCTCTCAACCCACTCCTGTTCCTCCCCACTCACGTCGGCCGGCTCCTCGGCAACGACTAAGGTTGAAACCTTAGAAGCAGGCACCGCAAAGTCATTGCCGAGAAGGAGGTCGACGCCCCCATCAGGCAATTTCTCCACGATTCCCACATCCAGTTCGCGAGTCACACCGTCAACTTCAAGCTCCATTCTAACAAGCGGGTATGACCTAGTTGCATTAACTCCATGCACCACAACTACCAACGCCGTGTTTATGGGTCTACCAGTGAAATTCTTCAAGAGTGTCTGAGAGGCACCTGTGTCACGCAAAAGCTGTACCCCGTGCTTCTTGCCCCCCCACTTCACGCAGCCATGCCCTCTAGGGTCGCAAAAGGCATCGCGGACAGGTTTCGAGCCTTCCGGATCCTTCTTCACTGGCGGTGCTCCATCCTCTGATCTTATGCCTCCAGCAAACACAGAAGACTTCTGGAACACCCCAATGCTGCGAGCCAATGACACAGCCGCCGTGGGAGATCTGCTCGGACAAGCTTTTGCCATGTGCCCCTCTTTGTGACAGTGATAACACTCAAATTTCCCCTTGGACTTATACTGAGGTGTAAAAGTCCCCTGACCCATCCATCTGAAACGGGGCGGTGCTAGGTTTGTGATCAGTCTTGGTATCATTGCTTTTAAATTTATGTGTGTCCATATTCCGGGGAGGGGGAGGGTAACGCTCCTTAACACCTACATCGTTTCTCTGTGCAGAGGCGCACCCCCGAATTAATGACAACCGACGATCAGCCATCTCTGCTGCTTCTACGAGAGTTCTTGGGTTCTTCTCTTTAAGGTTTAAAGTCAAGTCGCCGCCCGTACACTTATAAAACTGCTCTAGAAGCATCAACTGTTTCATCTCATCAAACGTAGTTGTCTTCTCTGATCTGAGCCAGTTTCCCATAGCGTCGGACAGGTCCCGGGCGTGCTCCAAGAAGGTACTGTCTCGCCCCTTAGTCACACCCCGGAACTTTAACCTATATGTCTCGGGTTGTAGCTCATATGCCCGCAGGACAGCCTCCTTGAGCTCCTCATAAGCAACGCAGGACTCCAAAGGCAATGCATCGTAAGCCTTGAGCCCCTTACCTACGAGTCTAGAGGACACAAGGGCCGCCCACTTAACTTCAGGCCACTGATGCTCCTGGCAGTTCTTCTCAAATCTATTGAAAAACTCTGTGACACCAGACTCGTCAAATACAGGGACCAGTTTGAGAAGGTGCGACAGAGACTGATCATGCGCACGGTTTCCAGTACCGAGTCGCTGTCCCGTCGTCTCAATACGAGACTTCTCTAAATCCATGTCGGCACAGTATATTGTAGATTCTAGTTCAGTCCTAAGCTCAGCTTCCCTCGTCTGTTGCTGCATCCTAGCCAGCTCTTTTCTCTCTTCTATCTTAGCTAGCTCTGTCTGCTGTTGACTCTGATGTTGCATCTTTGCCATCTCGAGCTGAAAGAGCATCTCCGGGGTCAAACCTTGAGGAGGAGGAGGAGATGCAATGATGTTAGAAATACCCGGTGATCCCCCCAGGGGCAAACCACCCTGCCAGTCACTACCCACCTGCGGAAGCGTGCTCAGGGTCGATACTCCAATAGGAGGATTGGGAGTCGAGTGAAGGGGAGGCTCGGCCAAAGGGCTCTGATAACTCACCCTACCTCGTACGCCAGTCACCCCACCCAGCACACACGTCATCAGGTCATCCTTGGTCATGCCACTAGTACATACATGACCGATAGCTGCGACTATTCACTGGAGACCGTACCGATTCACACCCACCAACCGGTCGGAAGTAACAGGCCATTGTAAAAAATTCCTTGCATCCTCCTCACTGTTCACCAAGTTAACAACCTGCCCATGCTGCTGCTCCTCAGCTTCTACATCACGTACTGTGTCTTCATCCTGCACTGATCCGCTATAAGACATGATGCTCACTGTAGATTTTTCACTTTGATACATAAAAAAGAAGTACCCCAAACTCTTATACCACAATATTCACGATAAAAAATTCTCGGAGACCGCTTAAGTGCTATATTACTTTGCTAAAAAAATAATTCTTTCATGTCCTCAAAAAATATTCCACAAAATCAACAAATGTTCACTGCCTAAACTGTGAGAAAAATCTGCACAATAACCTGCAATTATATGTCAGTTCACCAAATCCTGAGCTAGGTCGCCATTTGTTACGATCGGGTCTCGTATAAATCAGTGGCTCTTATACATTGGACTAGACTGGCATAAATGCAACAATGGAAACGCTAGATCCAATCCCTGATATATAATCCCGTCGAACAAAGAACACATATACCCTCCAGAGTTATATCTGCGATAGAGGGGTATCTCAACTCTCAGTATCTATGTGCTTCTACTATAGGCTGATGTTCTCTGAAACAGCCTATTACCTATAACATATGGTTGGTTAGTTATGGTACACAAGGAAAAGATAGTTAACTTAATTAAATCACAAGAGTGATCTAATGCAAACAAGAAGAAGGTTTACTTAATGTTACGTTAATCAATAATATCTGTCACTCCTTTATGAAAGAAAGTGTTGTAAAGTCCTCAAGCACCGAACAAGGAATCTTCTGAATAATGTCGGATGCTACTAAGAAGAACGTATCGGAAATGGAACCACAAAATAGCAGGAGGCAGGACAATGCACGTGTAGGCTAAATACACAAAAAGGCTGGACCTATAATGTTATTGGACACAAGAATATTATAAGCGGTGCAACATTAATAATGCTCGCCACGAAAAAGTAGTACTCCTATTAACAAAACCGGTCTATGCTGGTTGTGTCTCTCTACAGCAACCTAGACCTCAAAATGCTTGTGTAGAAATAATGGGTATGCATAAAAGAGTATATGATCTAATCCAGCTAATGTCTACCCGGGTTAATAAAGTCTAGCTGGGATGTGCAAAGGTACAGAATTCTGGTGGAGCAAGGCAGCTCCTAGCCTAGTGTGGACCTTGGGTCTGTGCGGCCTGATTACGTTAATATGAAGGGGTGCTCTCTTGAGGATTCTCGATCACAAGTATCGAGTATCCTCCTGGCGACCCTCAAAAGTAAAAGCAAATAGAGTTAGAACAGTGTTGGGTGGATTAGGCAAGCAGCCCTCACGCACTACACAGTCTAAACTCCAAGGTACACAGACAAAAGATCCACCCAGGTAACCCACAGAATCCGTAGTGTCATGCAGCTCAAAAGTAGCCTACACACAGTGAAAACACCAACAGCAAGGTACCTGATCCCTAGTCTAGCATTATTTAACCCTGTAGAAACATTAGTGATTGATGGAGACAGTACGAGCAATACAATCTCCCAAAAAGACAATGACTATCTTCAACCTTAGCCTAGTACATAATAAATGTGAGATCCAGCATATAATACAGTCTGGCCACCAATTCAAGGTGTGGATGCAGGGAACCAGAGGGGGATTGATATTAATAAAAGGTGAGGAAGTAGTGGAAATGATAGAGACGGTAGAAGAGAAAGATTCTAAGACAAGAGTGTGGAACTCTTCAAGGGAGATGCTTAGAGTATGCTGTCTGGGACGGATCTGACCAGGATATTTCCAGGGACCGCATGGGTGGAGTCCCAGTTCGCAGGAATGGCACGAGGGCGCGCGACAGTCGCCCAGTAAGCAGCCGCCTAGTAGGCCGTGTTAGGCAGGAGGCAACGAATCCCGCGAGGCCTATGTAAGGAGGCCGGCCACGCGGCACACTCACCACCAAGTCACACCACCTGGCCTCTCTCTCTCTCTCTCTCCCGCTCGCCTTCCCATCATTCAAATACTTAACACAATACTTTCAATTGACTAAATAAAATAGAAAGGATTGTGACAGACGAAAACAAAGAACAGTTCTGAACTGTCTGCAACACAAGCTTTCTCGAGAAGGAAAGTACACAATGATAGGTAGACTGTAGCTACATTCTCTGCCCTGGCGAGTCCTAGCGAGTACGCCATGCGGTTCTGGGGGAAGCGGTGAGCGTCACACTGACAACATACCTTCTTTAGGAGTGCACTAGTATTTTGTATGTTCTTTCCAATAGTGTCATAAAAATGTATATACTATAAATATTTGATTGTATATAAATATTATTGTATCCGTATATTATCATACTTTTTCCACCAACCAACTTCACCTCTAAACTCAATTAATGAAATCAACAAATACATGTGGCACTTCAGTTGCAACAGGAATAATTATACGATAGCTTACCGTAGATCGTGTCTGGGATGATAATATCTTGAGCACCTACACGGTGATGATTTATAAGCCTTATAATGTATTTTTTAAAGCTATATAAATTAATAAAAATCTTATATATATATAGGCATAAATTGCCCATATAATCAGCGAGTCTTGAAAGTTACAGGTCCGTGGTGACCGAGCCTCCCGCACTCAGGAATAATAATGCACTGAGAAACATTTCTTCAGACCTTCGCTGTCACACTGTTTTGGGGTTTACAGTGTTGGAAATTATATTACATGTTTCCTTGTTTCTTTGGCTTCTCACAGCCAGCGTAAGGCACATTTCTGCGCCTTTCGGTGATTTATGTCAAATATATTTCAAACGGCGCGAATTGCGCAATATATTTAGTGCATTTAGAGGGTTTTAGCGGAAGACGCTAGTGCGTCTTCTGGTGAGTGAGAGGGTTGATTATAAATGTAGCAGTAAAATTAGATAAAGTACAAAAACAGGGCTATTCCCAGGCAAAGCCAATCAGGAGGCTGCAGTTGAGGTGCAAAAACTAAAAGAGTGAGCCCATTATTGCAACTGTTTAATGCGCTGACTTGACAAAACCCTCCACCGCTCACTTGCTACCTTCATGCTGAACCAACTATTTTAACTCATGATATATCAATAGCCATAACTTCCCCAATGGTGAAACCTTACATCAAAACTGATTGCTTGGTTACTATTATGAGGAAATTATTGCAGTGACAATCTAATAGGCAGGAGAGGATTGGTTAACTTCTGGACTGCGGCCAGACTCTTTAGGTTCTACTGGGTGAATGCGGCCAGACTCTTAAGATCGAAGGCCTAAAAAAACACTATTAAAACACCCAAGTGGCACTCAAAACAAAGCAATTTGTGTTTAGGTGAGATAATTCCCCTCCGTTACTTGTTACCACTCCTACATATGTGTCCCAACCCCCCTTTCCCCTCCTCAAATCAGGTATTTTCACTATTATTCTCAATATTTATCGAGTATTCTCATGCGAGGACGGGTGAGAGAGAGAGGGGTGTATCCCCGACCCTCCAAGCCAGTCTGAGAGCTCCCCTTGTCTCTCAATACATTCTGAGACAAGAGAGAGGGAGGGTGTTTTTCTCTCACCGCTCAATGTCAGATTACGACCGCGGGGCTAAAATATACGATTTTCACCAGCCAATTGCTGTTACCACTTGTTTTATTGCTTTCCAATGTGTATATGTTCATATTAAAAGTAAATTAGGCACATATGGAGTATTAATTATATATATATGGTAAATTGATAATTTTAGTCAGGAATGAATCAGAATACTTTCGCATGGCGGTGCATTGTCAAATACCATAGCTGTGCAGCTTATTAGTTAATGAAATCTGGCATTACCAAGACACCTGTTTGCAACTGAATAATCACAGCACAGTGCCACATCCTGTGCTGCGTAAAATTCTCGGGAGCATCACTAACCGTGAGGTCGAAGGTTCGAGTCCCCAAAAATCCTCAATTTTTGTTGGCGCTCACAATTATATTGTGATCCCTCCCAAGCCAAGCTGCTTATCTACAGCTTGTGTTAGCATACACATATATTTCACTACTGCATCTGCATATGTAGCCTACTATGACAGGACGAAACCTGACAGATGCCAAAGGTAGTATGTGACCTCGTAGTAAACCATTATGTTGCGACGTTACTCTCGGAATGTTTTACTGGGCGAATGCGACGTTCCTTCTGGAAGATAGCACTTTAAAAACAACAACAATACAAATGCACCATTGCCGATGAAATGGGAGCAATCTGTGATTAGGTGGTATGTCCGATCCTTACCACCACCTCCTCTCTTCCCCTGACATGTGTATCACCCCCCTCCTTTTCCTCCCTACCATCCTCCTTCAACTTCCCCCCTGCAGATATTCCTCTCATAGGGGATGCAGCGTCTCTGTTGATGTTCTACTCTAATGTTAGGTCAGTTGCACAACTTGAGTACACTTCTTTCTACACGCCACAATATAGCATTTTTTTCACTCTTATATCGCTATTACAACAATCAATGTTCTTCAGAGCTCTCTCAGTGCGGCGTGTGAAAGGCACCCACCTTTCAACAGTCCCTCTCCTATTCTGTCCAGCCCTCCAATCCAAGAATTATCAGGTTTTCTCAGTCTTTCTTCTACTCAATTAGTGAACTCTGGAACTCTCTCCCTCAATCAGTCTTTCCTTCTTCCTATGACTTAAACTGCTTTGAACTTCCTGTGTCCAGGCATTATGACCACAACATCCCTTGAATTTGGCTCTATGTCGCTCCTTTGGCTTGGGGGAGATACGCGTTACAGGCAACCTGCCTTTTGTCTCCTCCATATACAAACAAAAATATCAGTTATTCAATTCCAAAAACCTGCAATAAATGCACCAACGTCTCCAAAGACAACCATATCTAGGTGAAAATGCCCAAGTAGTATTGTCAATTTGTCAAACTCTGATACTTGTAAAGCTTGAATGGAATAAGCTGTCAGAGCAACAGCCAAATTATTATTTGGCTGTTGGTCTGACAGCTCTGACAGCCACTATGGCATAGTCAAGGTTCATCTGTTCAACCTTCACTGCTCGAACCATAGTTTCCTGTACAACATCATTCCTTGATGGAGGTTAAGAGATAGGGTCCACGTATGCAAGGGCAGTTTTAGGTAGGTTATTAGTAACAAATATTGAGAAGAACCTGTTGAATAGTGGCAATTTCTGATCTATAAACTGAAGCAAACATATGACATTGAGGCCACTCTGCTACTGTCGCCTAATCTGTTCTGCCTCTGAACATGAAATCAATGTAAACTTGGCAAGTATTAAGGATATGCAGAAAGGTAGTATTGCCTTCATAGTCCACTCAAATTATTGTCTTGCCCAGCCACTTAAGCTATCTGCTCTGTTAGTATGGAGTACATGAGGATAAGAGTCAGATTGACGTTCATTTTGTTAGCAGATATCAACAGTAGAATGCAGGGTGTTAATTTGAACATAAGGATTTTAGTGTACAGGGGACTCCTGTGGACAATTCGAGGCTATTTCTGGCCTTGCCACTTTTCACATGAAAATTTTTCATTATTGTCCCTTCGTTGGGCTTGCTGTCGGGAGCAAAACTCCGCCCAAAATTGCTGCCGTTGTGCATTTAATGTACAGGGGACTCCTCGGGACAAAATGAGACTATTTCTTGCCTTGCCGCTCTTTGCATTAATAAATGCAAATTTTTACCCAGGGATGGAGTTGGGGTTGCTGTCGGGGGCAAAACTCCATCCAAAATTGCTGTCATTCTGCATTTAGTGTATAAGGTACTCCTGGGTACCATTTGAGACCATTTTCAGGCTTGCCACTAATTTCATGAATATATGTCATTGTTGTCGTTGTGCATTTAGTGGTTAGGAGACTCTTGCGGACCATTTTAAAATGTTTCGAGCAATGGCAGTATTCCCATGAATAATAGTCATTGTTAGCTCCTCTATTGTGGGGTATTTTTGGGTCAATGCCTCAGCCGCAGCACGGCAGCATTGCAGATAAGTAATGTCGGAGTGTCAATCCTGATATTCATGATGTCAAACATTTTGCCATCCTTTCGCTTGAATAGGTGGACTGACCTCCTGGTCAAATACAGTACGGCTATGACAGGTGAAGGATTTATTTTTCTTGATAAATACATACAGATCAAGGAAGAAACAAGACGGTGCCCATATGCTAATTTGACATCACCCTCTCATACAGCTACCTCAACCTAACCTTATATTTACCGTAGCTTAACCTTTATCCTAGCCTAAACTTCATCTTCACATAACCTTTATCTGAACCTCACGTTTATCCTAATCGAACCTTATTTTTAACCTGACTTAACCTAACCAAACTTAACCTTCATCCTAACCTAATTTTAGCCAAATCTAACCTTTATCCGAGTTTAACTTCATTCCTAACCCAACCTTTATCCTAACTTAACTTAACCTCTATCCTAACCTAACCTGTATCATAATATAACCTTAATCCTAACCTCCCCTTTATCCTAATCTAACCTAACCTTTATCCTAACTTAACCTTTCTCCAAATTTAACTTGTATCCTCATTATTTTGTTTTTCTTAATCTACCTTTCATCCATACCTGACCATTAATCTACTGCAACTCTTATCCTACCCTAAACATTATACTAACCTATTTCTTATTTTAACAAAAGCTAAATTACTCTAACCAACTGCAAAGTATGAACTCTCACATATTAGTGGAACACATGTAAGTCGCATACTCTGTTAACACTGTTTGTTAAAACGGTATATGTGGACAAAACTTGTACAATATAACCTAATATATCATGTTCAAATACATTACCAATTTTTGTTTAGATTTTTCGATAAATTATTTTATCTAATCCAGAGCTAAAACTTGATTATTAAGAATTCGTACTTGTCGTCCGTTTGCAGTGCCTTTAATATTTGTTGTGACGTAATTTATACAGATTGATACATAAACATTATAATAATTATTGTTATCATTATATTCAGGGAGGGTCCACGTCATGGCTCAGGTTCGGAAGAGAACTAAAAGTTAAAGGCTTCAATAAAACTGGAACTAGTGTTCTGGGAATTATCAGTGTTCGACATCCTCTGGCGCGCCTCGCTTCTGGGTTTAGGTAAGTTAATCGCCTGCAGCGGTAAGTAATGTAAAGTAACGTTTTGTATATTAGTAATAGAGACTGACAAAAAAAATCCCATGGCTTCCTGTATTGCAGGGACGATGGGAATAAACGAACTGCGAATGTTTTCACCTATTGTAACTTATGGTTGACCTTTCTCACATGGAAGACATACAGTATTACCTCGATTGCCCAAGTACTTGTTTCGTTAGAAGTGGGAAGTCGACATTTCTAGACTCGTCCAAATGAAACGTTATTGGGGTGTTAGTATTTAAACGTAAGCACACTATTTAGAAGCACTTTGACTACGTAGATCAGTTTAGCAAGTTTCATTGCTTACTAATATAATAACTTTCTAGTTTACAATCGACAAGTACAGCCAAGGTTAATAGTTCGCCAATATTCATGCTAACAAACTGTGCCATTTTATTTTGCCATCACTTTAACTTGATTATCCCTGACTGTATATGATAGCTAGTGACTACAATTATGAATTTTTAATTTTGCAGGTGTCAACTTAATATCTACTATAATGATTAATAACTTTTTTTATGATGAAATAGTGGACACAATAGAGATAATATACTGTAGGCAAACACATATTATTTATAGTTTCCATTAATTTTCTTTAAGTATTAAATACTAGTTTTAAATATCATGGCTATTACTTATTACTTTTGAAATAAGTGCCTTGGTCATGACCATCTCAGTAAATTTACCAAACTAAAATGTTTGTAACCAACTTTCCAGGGATAAATATGTGGGTGGGCAGCCAATATCAGCATACACCAAGAGTTTCCAGGCCCGGGTAGAGAGTGCTGAAGACTGGAGTTCCAGATGGTTTGCGTACTGGCTGCCGGCACTTGTATCCACTGGCAGAATCGACCCCAAGCCTTTTCTCTCCAGAACTGATGAAAGATGGAAAGGGGAAAAGAACGTAACCAGATGTAGGATGACAAAGCTTGTAAAGGAAGCATATAAACAAAACATGACCAATCTAAAGACACGATTCAAACATGTAGCTTTCAGTTTTGAGGAGTTTCTTCGGCATGTTTTGTGGACACATAAACTGGGAGTCCATGACAAGCACTGGACATCTGCGACATCTGGACATCTGGACATCTGATCTGCGAACCATGTAAAAGGCAATATGATTATGTAGTCCGTTTGGAATCAGTTGGTGAGGAAATACATTATATACTCAAAGTTTCCAATGTGACAACTCAAATAAAATTCCTAAAGAGGCACGTTGCAAAGTACAGTAATTATTCTGATGACATTATGTATAAAGACATTCCTGATGATATTATGGATGGTATACTCCAACTCTATGACACTGACTTTAGGCTCTTTGGATACAATAAACAAAATGTTTGATCATGAACATCGGAATAGTGAACGTCTTTCTTCCTTTAGGGAAACCCTCGACATTGGATGGGTATGACAGACACACCTCCAGACTACTCTGTGTCATACTCATTTTGCTCATGCCACTATATATAACTCTTTCCTCTAGTTTTTGCTTTTTCGCCCCAAGGTCTACCAGTTCTCTTAGCATTCTGTTATCTTCTTGGCATTCTGTTGTCAACCATTTTCCGGACAATGATGAAATAGTTTTTTCTCCACAAATGTTTATAACAACAGCATCATCAAAATTATCTGGTCTAAGAATTAACAGGCAGCAATTAACGTCATTAATTGAATATAACAACATTGGCTTACTTAAGAAACAAAATCAATATTGGTATCAGATTGATAAAACATAGAACAAATTAAACTTTCTTATTTTATAAAGCACCTATACTATATATTGCATGTATCTATATTTATAAAGATATGTTTTACAATAATATTACTGTTCTGATGCTTGCAATATATATATATATATATATAATTGGTGGTGATTTCCCCGGTACAATTGAATCGTCCTATATGACTTACAGATCATAATGAATAACTGTATAATTATATAGCAGTATATATATATATATATATATATATATATATATATATATATATATATATATATACGGTATATACAGTATATATACAGTATACTCCATATATATATATATATACTCCCAGCTGGACTCGAACCACCGGCATTCAGCAACCTTTATTTAATCCAACATGTCGAAGATCTGACCGACGTGTGACTCCACCTAAAAGATGGGCACCCACCTTCAAGCCGACCAACAAAAGGCGGGCTCCCACCAAAACTACCACCTCGCAGAATCAATAGGTCGCTGCCACACCTGTTGCGAGGTCAACACCTCAACTTGTTCCTCCGACAGCTACTGGGTCACCCAACCTAGGGACAAGCCCCCAAACCACCATGCCCCTCCCACCTGGGCCAAGCAGACCAACAAGCGCAAATGTAGGTAATGTATCACCAACTCAACTACCAGCCACATCTCCCAGCACTAGTCCTACTGCAAACAACATGGAAATTAACAGCTTGTTCGTCTCATCCAACAACACCAGGATGGACATCAACTCTCCTGCCCATTTAGTGCATGTGGCAAACTCCTTCAGTACTCCTCTCCAACTAACCCTACAATATGACACCACAGCCCCTGTTGACATCCCCACAACAAATTGGTGTATAATTCTGCAACACCTGGAACCCTCTCTCATCACCGAAACCTTCCGAACATATAACCTTAGATCTCGCGGCCGAGATTTCTTTTTGGAAGAAGGAGGTGAGATGACGGGGTTGCAAAGCAGGGACAACGCGATCCTGGTAGACACCCTGACAATAAGGGAAAATGAGCAGCCAGAATAGCTGCCGTAAAGGAGACCAGGAAGACAAGGAGAGGACGATATCAGGAAAGGGAGAGAGAAAATACAACACTACCAGTTTCCCATACTTTAACATCTGTCAAAATAGACCAGTCTACCTATTTAAGCAGGCCTACCCATGCTCTAATCCCTGCGAGTATAGGACAGTCTGCCCGCAAAAGGAGTTTGAGTCCAGGCCAATCACAAGGATACCTGGTCAACCAATGGCAGGGTCAGAGACAAACAACTAAGGAGAATACCCAGCTCCAACCAGATTTGCAATACAGTGAGGAATATTTTATCCAAATTCCTCACCAAGACCCAGTGCAATATCTTCACCGATGGGAACCCCAGAACCACCTCTACAGTACCTCACAAGAAGACTGGAAATAGTATAAACAAAGTGATCAGAAACAAACGTATGGCCTGCAAACTAGAAAAAGACAGATATAGTGATTAACAGAAAAACATAATCATGCAGCCATGCAACCCTTTTAAATAAAGAGGGTTATATTGAGAGATAGAGAATCTCCTTGTGTTTGTATGAATAGCTTAAGTGTATTTTTAGAATAAGAATTGTTTTCACAATAACGAAAATAATAATATCCACATGTACCTACTATATTGAAACATACCAAATTGAGTTCTAAATATAACCCGTATATAGTCTGACTGAAATTGAGGGAAGGTAGGCAAATATGATTACTACCGTCCACGAGCTAAGCTGGTTGTGGGTAGAACTTGTGTTGAGACTCAGCTATAGGACGAGACATTCCCTGTAGTAGAGTCAAAGGTGGGATGCGAACGAGGGTGTGCAGAGGAGCCAGGAACCAACTTCCCCTGTGTTCGTGAGAGAGGCAACTCCCCTGACGTCCAGCCCGCAGAAGAACTACGAGTCCTACGTCGTACAGATTCTCGTTCATGGCTATCACCTCTCCTCTACCCCGTACCCTAAGTGTTTCTGTGTATTATAAGTTGTGGTTATTATTGTGAAGGTAAGATAAAATATGCGAGTATTCTATTTAACCTTTATAAATCTGTGCCTAAGATCTATCTTGTCAACTTCATATCCGTGTAAGATTAAATAATTTTGATCCATACAGTGATTATATAAGTATGATATATTGTCAAGATAATAATTTTGTACTTAAACCTTCAGATGATAAATTGTACGTACGTTACATAGTCATTTTTACACGTGTTACTCAGTGAATACTCGCAGATTTTATCCGTATGTGTTATTATTCTTGTGTATCCAAGTCAAAGTGAAGTGTTTAAAGTGAGCTATTTTCCTTCTTAAATTCAATATACCTAAAACCTAATCCCAAATTCAGGATAATATTATCCGTATAATTATTGCCAGAGAATACTTGTAGTACTATTTCGCCCCCCATGAAAGTAAAGAACTAATTCGTTGAGTTAGAGTTAATCTATATTCAAGAAGATATCTAATTTCTGTTAGTTCTTGTGAATAATCTAATGATATACGTTACTCGGGTCATGTAATTCTTTCACCACCGATCTATTGATTCAGGTTATACATTCCTTTATCTATTCTGCCTAATATTTGGCTGTTTATTATATTATTGCTCCGTTCAGTAATTAATTCATTGTAACCGTTATTGACGTTATAATACAACGCTACTACATTCTGCGTTCTTTCAGGAATTTGTTAATTTATTCAGAACACCTTTTATGCCATCATAAGTGGTATTTAATAAGTACAACTTTGTTTTGTATTTCTATTCCATATAGCTCCTTTTAAAAGCTATAATACAGCGCTACTCCGTTCTGCGTTTCTTAAGTAGTTGGTTAATTTATTCCAATCTATTCTAAATTATATTTATTATATTCCAACTCAGACATTATATTTACTGTGAATCTGATTTCCTTACTCCGTGAAATTTGACCTCATCAATGATCGAATATTATTTTTCGTGTCTCGTGTGAGATTATTCGCAATAACTTTTAGATAGTTTAATTCAGATTTAAACTATCTTTCCCCTTAGAATAAAATAAAGTTCATATCTTTATTCCCCGATATTACATGGCATTAAAGAAAAATATTATTTCCCGTGACCGCAGTCCAACTGACCTATACCTCCAGGAGTGGTACTTTTGAGGTCTCACCTGAACTCGACCCTAATTTATTTTGACCACCGCGCAGACTCATGCTCAACTGAGTGATAGGCCCCGTTGCCTTACCTTGTCACTATGCCTCGCGTTAGACACTTGACTCACATATGTATTGTTGTCAATGATTATTGTTTGTGCATATATATTCTCCATCATTGCGTATTTTCTCTCTTCAATTATTGTGTAAGTGACGAACTATACTGTAATTCACAAGAGAGTAAAACATATTCAACTCTCTCAAGTCACATTGAATATTAAATTGCTACTCTATATAGTAGTGAAGTTAATACCCCATGTTCTGTACTTATGTCCATTGAATAAATATGAGTGTAATCTATGCTGTGTGTTTATTGTGTTGTTGATTGCACGATTGAGTAAATACTTATCATATTCATGAAGTTAGATGTGTTCCTGTCGAGCATATTCCAAATCTAAACATCCGAAACCCGGATTGATAAAGTTACAATACTGAAGTGAGTTGGATTACAACCCTGCATAGCAATATATATATATATATATATTCTTTCAGGCAGGTGAGATTAAAATAATAGGCACAGTTTGCATTATTGAGTTTTTTATTGATACTCTCAATTTTTCGTATAGTTTTTCTAGTATTTACAGGAAGTTGGTAAAGGAGGTTTGCAAAGGGTTCCGACGTTTCGATGGGCGCAGCCATCATTATCAAGGAGAAGTGAAGTTAGATATTTATTTTTATTTTTTTTATTATTATTATTTTTTTTTTAGAAGGTAGGGGGGGAAGAGAGGCACCTCAGAGTGGGTGGGGGGAAGAGAAAGTAGGAAAGATGAAATAGAGTGGAAGGGAGAAAGTTAGTGGGCCGGCCACTTTGCTGTTTTTATTTATTCATCTTCTTAATTTTTAGAGATAGTTACAAAGTTGCTGAAGGCAGGTATTAACTAATAATTGTTATAAAGTTGCTGAAGGATAATTTCTATTTTTTTATTTGTAAGATAATTACTCCTAAAGGATTAGCTTCAATCGACATGTTGTCATCACATATCCATTTGTCTCCATTTGCCTTTGCTGTTCCATTAGTGAAGTATAAGTATCTATCCCTGTAGGTGTTGATGCTCGTTCTATGTCTGATTCAGGATATTTTTGCTTCATCATAGCAAGTGGTAATTTTCGGAGATCTGAAAGAAATTCTGCATATTCTCTGTATGTGTTTGGTTGTTTCCTGGTTGTTGGTTTGATGGTTGTATCACTGGCAGGTTTCATCTTCACAACTTGTGGTGTTAGAGCTGGAGGAGGGGGGGGGGGAGGGGGAAGGAGTATTCTCAGGAGTTTGGTGTAAACATTCTTCTTCTTCCACTTCTTCTTCATATTCTTCATCATCTTGTTCTGCATTATCTTCCTCTTCGAGATCTTCGAGGATGATGGAGGAGTCTGTTTCTTCAGTGATGGTGATGTTGGTGACGTCTTCCACGATGAGGTCCTTTTTCTGCTGGATTTTGCTGTTTGGATGTTTGGGTGGTTGTAGATCTTCTTGCGGGATTTTTATGGCTGGCAGGTTGTTATGTTGTAGGATTAAAGGAATTATATGGCTCAAATGATGTTTGTTTGAGCCAGCAATTGCCTTAGCTGTTTCTATGCAGGTATAGATTTTAAGGTGATAAGTCAAGAATATATAGGCGATACAAGATCAAGAGAGGGTTTACTGTGTGCTGGCTGTATGCTGGTTGGCTAACCTCAGGCTAGTTCTGGTTGGTTGGCTGGACGGCGCGTATGGGTTAGGCGCAGGAGTGGGCGGGGCCTCTGCTTCGTTTGTCTGCGTGTGTGGAGGGGCAATCCTGGGGGCATCATGGGGGGCCTCGCTTTGGAAGGGCGTGCTGAGGGTAGGATCTGGCTGTATTCCGCTTGTGTGTTTAAAGTAGGTTGGTATGTTTGTATATATATAGCTTCAAGAATGAATAGGCGGCGTGAGTTTATTTCTTTATCAAGAATAGAGGTGTGTTTATCTAAGTCGGGTCTGGTGAGTTCCTGATGGTGTGGGGATGTGTGGTAGTGGTCCTTGATAGCTCCGGCTTGAAGGTGGAGGGTAAGGCGACGTGACAGACGAGTCCTTGTCAAACCGACGTAAGTGTGAGGTCCACAGTCCTCACCGTTACAGGTGTGTCGGTATATGACATGTGTGACGCTCACCGCTTCCCCCAGAACCGCATGGCTTACTCGCTAGGAATCGCACGGGTAGAGAATGTAGCTACAGTCTACCTATCATTGTCTACTTTCATTCTCGAGAAAGCTTGTATTGCAGACAGTTCAGAACTGTTCTTTATTTTCGTCTGTCACAATCCTTTCTATTTTATTTAGTCAATTGAAAGTATTGTGTTAAGTAGTTGAATGATGGGAAGGCGAGCGGGAGAGAGAGAGAGAGAGAGAGACCAGGTGGTGTGACTTGGTGGTGAGTGTGGCGCGTGGCTGGCCCCCTTACATAGGCCTCGCGAGATTCGTTGCCTCCTGCCTAACACTGCCTACTAGGCGGCTGCTTACTGGATGACTGTCGCGCGCCCTCGTGCCATTCCTGCGAACTGGGACTCCAGCCAGGAGGTCCAGGGGAATATCCTTGTCAGATCCTTCCCAGACAGCATACTCCCATGAACTGTTCCATACCCTTGTCTTAGAATCTTTCTCTCCTACTGCCTCTATCATTTCCACTACTTCCTCACCTTTTATTAATATCAATCCCCCTCTGGTTCTCTGCATCCACACCTTGAATTGGTGGCCAGACTGTAATACTATTATATGCTGGATCTCACATTTCTTATGTACTAGGCTAAGGTTGAAGATAGTCATTGTCTTTTTGGGAGATTGTATTGCTCGGACTGTCTCCATCAATCACTAATGTTTCTACAGGGTTAAATAATGCTAGACTAGGGATCAGGTACCTTGCTGTTGGTGTTTTCACTGTGTGTAGGCTACTTTTGAGCTACACGACACTACGGATTCTGTGGGTTACCTGGGTGGATCTTTTGTCTGTGTACCTTGGAGTTTAGACTGTGTAGTGCGTGAGGGCTGCTTGCCTAATCCACCCAACACTGTTCTAACTCTATTTGCTTTTACTTTTGAGGGTCGCCAGGAGGATACTCGATACTTGTGATCGAGAATCCTCAAGAGAGCACCCCTTCATATTAACGTAATCAGGCCGCACAGACCCAAGGTCCACACTAGGCTAGGAGCTGCCTTGCTCCACCAGAATTCTGTACCTTTGTGCATCCCAGCTAGACTTTATTAACCCGGGTAGACATTAGCTGGATTAGATCATATACTCTTTTATGCATACCCATTATTTTTACACAAGCATTTTGAGGTCTAGGTTGCTGTAGAGAGACACAACCAGCATAGACCGGTTTTGTTAATAGGAGTACTACTTTTTCGTGGCGAGCATTATTACTGTTGCACCGCTTATAATATTCTTGTGTCCAATAACATTATATGTCCAGCCTTTTTGTGTATTTAGCCTGCACGTGCATTGTCCTGCCTCCTGCTATTTTGTGGTTCCATTTCCGATACGTTCTTTTTAGTAGCATTCGACATTATTCAGAAGATTCCTTGTTCGGTGCTTGAGGACTTTACAACACTTTCTTTCATAATGGAGTGACAGATATTATTGATTAACGTAACGTTCAGTAAACCTTCTTCTTGTTTGCATTAGATCACTCTTGTGATTTAATTAAGTTAACTATCTTGTCCTTGTGTACCATAACTAAGCAACCATATGTTATAGGTAATAGGCTGTTTCAGAGAACATCAGCCTATAGTAGAAGCACATAGATACTGAGAGTTAAGATACCCCGCTATCGCAGATATAACTCTGGAGGGTATATGTGTTCTTTGTACGACGGGATTATATATCAGGGGTTGGATCTAGCGTTTCCATTGTTGCATTTATGCCAGTCTAGTCCAATGTATAAGAGCCACTGATTTATACGAGACCCGATCGTAACAAATGGCGACCTAGCTCAGGATTTGGTGAACTGACATATCATTACAGGTTATTGTGCAGATTTTTCTCACAGTTTAGGCAGTGAACATTTGTTGATTTTGTGGATTTTTTTTTGAGGATATGCAAGAATTATTTTTTTAGCAAAGTAATATAGCACTTAAGCTGTCTCCGAGAAATTTTTATTGTGAATATTGTGGTATAAGAGTTTGGGGTACTTCTTTTTTGTGTATCAAAGTGAAAAATCTTCAGTGACCATCATGTCTTATAGCGGATCAGTGCTGGATGAAGACACAGTACGTGATGTAGAAGCTGAGGAGCAGCAGCATGGGCAGGTTGTTAACTTGGTGAACAGTGAGGAGGATGCAAGGAATTTTTTACAATGGCCTGTTACTTCCGACAGGTTGGTGGGTATGAATCGGTACGGTCTCCAGTGCTTAACCGCAGCTATCGGTCATGTATATAGTAGTGGCATGACCAAGGATGACCTGATGACGTGTGTGCTGGGTTGGGTGACTGGAGTACGAGGTAGGGTGAGTGCTCAGAGCCCTTTGGCCGAGCTTCCCCTTCACTCGACTCCCAATCCTCCTATTGGAGTACCGACCCTGAGCACGCTTCCGCAGGTGGGTAGTGACTGGCAGGGTGGGTTTGCCCCTGGGGGGATCACCGGGTATTTCTAACATAATTGCATCTCCTCCTCCGCCTCAAGGTTTGACCCCGGAGATGCTCTTTCAGCTCGAGATGGCAAAGATGCAACATCGGAGTCAACAGCAGATAGAGCTAGCTAAGATAGAAGAGAGAAAAGAGCTGGCTAGGATGCAGCAACAGACGAGAGAAGCTGAGCTTAGGACTGAACTAGAATCTACAAGATACTGTGCCGACATGGATTTAGAAAAGTCTCGTGTTGAGACGACGGGACAGCGACTCGGTACTGGAAACCGTGCGCATGATCAGTCTCTGTCGCACCTTCTCAAACTGGTCCCTGTATTTGACGAGTCTGGTGTCACAGAGTTTTTCAATAGATTTGAGAAGAAGTGCCGGGAGCATCAGTGGCCTGAAGTTAAGTGGGCGGCCCTTGTGTCCTCTAGACCCGTAGGTAAGGGGCTCAAGGCTTACGATGCATTGCCTTTGGAGTCCTGCGTTGTTTATGAGGAGCTCAAGGAGGCTGTCCTGCGGGCATATGAGCTACAACCCGAGACATATAGGTTAAAGTTCCGGGGTGTGATTAAGGGGCGAGACAGTACCTTCTTGGAGCACGCCCGAGACCTGCCTGACGCTATGGGAAACTGGCTCAGATCAGAGAAGACAACTACGTTTGATGAGATGAAACAGTTGATGTTTCTAGAGCAGTTTTATAAGTGTACGGGCGGCGACTTGACTTTAAACCTTAAAGAGAAGAACCCAAGAACTCTCGTAGAAGCAGCAGAGATGGCTGATCTTCGGTTGTCACTAATTCGGGGGTGCGGCTCTGCACAGAGAAACGATGTAGGCGTTAAGGAGCATTACCCTCCCCCTCCCCGGAATATGGACACACATAAATTTAAAAGCAAGGACACCAAGACTGATCACAAACCTAGCACCGCCCCGTTTAAGAAGGGTCAGGGGACTTTTACACCTCAGTATAAGTCCAAGGGGAAATTTGAGTGTTATCACTGTCACAAAGAGGGGCACATGGCAAAAGCTTGTCCGAGCAGACCTCCCACGGCGGCTGTGTCATTGGCTCACAGCATTGGGGTGTTCCAGAAGTCTTCTGTGTTTGCTGGAGGCATAAGATCAGAGGATGGAGCACCGCCAGTGAAGAAGGATCCGGAAGGCTCGAACCCTGTCCGCGATGCCTTTTGCGACCATAGAGGGCATGGCTGCGTGAAGTGGGGGTGCAAGAAGCACGGGGTACAGCTTTTGCGTGACACAGGTGCCTCTCAGACACTTTTGAAGAATTTCACTGGTAGACCCACATAAACACGGCGCGGGTAGTTGTGGTGCAGGAGTTAATGCAACTAGGTCATACCCACTTGTTAGAATGGAGCTTGAAGTTGACGGTGTGACTCGCGAACTGGATGTGGGAATCGTGGAGAAATTGCCTGATGGGGGCGTCGACCTCCTTCTCGGCAATGACTTTGCAGTGCTTGCTTCTAAGGTTTCACCCTTAGTCGTTGCCGAGGAGCCGGCCGACGTGAGTAGAGAGGAAGAGGAGTGGGTTGAGAAGTGTCAGGTGCAGTCGATGGCGTGTGTTGTAACCAGATCTCTCGCAGCCAGGGAATCACAGCCTAACCAACAGTCTTCAAATAAGCGGAGGAACGGTCACAAGAAGGTGCTGAAAGCTGATACGGTGGAGAGTCTAGTACCAGCAGCGCTTCTCGGGGACTCAGTATTAGCACCGTTATTAGAGTCTGGAGAAGCACCGCCACCTGTCACTGAGAGTGTAGAGGCAGGGCTTAAAGAGACTCAGAGGCAGCAACGGTATACACAGAGAGAGCAACGGGATGCAAAGTTCGATGTTGGGGGAGGGCATGAGTTGTTTCGCAAACACTTAGACAGGCTAGCTCCCTCAGATATTCGCAAATTGCAGCTAGAAGACCCGGAGGTTCTAAAGTGTAGTGACGGTGCTGTCGAACTTGAGAGTAGAGAACGAATGTTGCGTAGTCTGGAGTTGGCTGGCCGCAATCTGGTAGGCTCTCAGGCCCTCATGAAGGACAGGTACGACCACAACGTGAAACTCAGGGAATTTCACGTGGGTCAGGAGGTGTTGATACTACTCCCTCTTGTAGGTCACCCCTTATCCGCAAAGTACGCTGGTCCTTATAGGATAGCAGAGAAGCTCTCGGACTTAGATTACCTGGTGGCCACTCCAGACAGGCGTAAGAGGAATCAGTTATGTCATGTCAACCTGATGAAGGAGTATGTGAGGCGCCCACCTGAGCCTCTCACTCTCCCCGTGATGACTTTCAGCAGTCAAGGTGGAGAAGGAGAATGGGACAGTCATGCACAGGTGGATGACAACTGGGATTATCATGTTTCTGCAGATCAGTGGGCGGGAAACACGAGACAGGCGGCTCATGTGGCTTTGCAACACCTACCTGAGCAACAGCGTGTGGCTGTCGAGCACCTATTCTGTTTATACCCTACTGTATTTGCGGAACACCCAGGCCTCACTACTCATGAGGTGCACGACGTTGACGTCGGAGACCACCCACCCTTCAAATCAGTGCCCTACAGGGTGCCCCCTGTTAAACTTCCGGCCCTCCGGGCGGAGTTGGAGTATATGTTGCAACAGGGACTGATCGAGAAGGGGGCGGTAAAGTGGACATCTCCCGTAACGCTGCAACCTAAGCCGGATGGCAAGGTGCGCTTCTGTGTTGATTACCGCAGGCTAAACGGCTTGACTCCCACCAACCCATATCCTCTTCCCCAGGTCGATGACTGTGTAGACAAGATTGGCAGGGCCAAGTTCTTGACCAAGGTGGACCTGGTAAAAGGTTACTGACAGGTGCCTTTGTCTGAACGGGCGAAAGAGGTGTGTGGTTTTGTGGTGGATGGTGCTACATATCGCTGTAATGTCATGCCGTACGGTCTAAAGAACGCACCAGCGACCTTCCAAAGCTTGATGAACGAGTTAGTGGCTGACATTCCGAACTGTACCGTGTACCTGGACGACGTCATTATCTACAATGACGATTTCAAGAGCCACTGTGAACATGTAGAATCCCTATTTAAGAAATTAAGCGAGGCAAACTTGGTGGTCAACCTGGGAAAGTGTGATTTTGTGCGGGCTACCGTGCAGTATCTGGGGTTCATAGTGGGTTTGGGCCAGGTGTGCCCCCCACAGAACAAGATATTGGCTATTAACCACTTCCCCAGGCCGTCCACCAAGAAGCAGATCATGAGGTTTTTGGGCATGATTGGTTACTACCGCCGCTTTATAAAGGGCTATTCTACTGTGCTGGCTCCTCTGACGGACCTATTGGCCAAAGATAGAAAGTTTAAGTGGGCGCCTGAGTGTGAGAGGGCTTTTTTGCTAGTAAAACACCTGTTGTGTACTCACCCAATCCTCAGGGCCCCGGACTTTAGCCGACCATTCCAGCTGGCAACTGATGCCAGTGGTGTGGGGGCTGGTGCCGTTCTGATGCAATCAGACGAAGATGGGCTGGAGCACCCAGTCAGTTTCTTCTCAAAAAAGTTCAACTCGGCGCAGAAGAACTATTCAGTAGTTGAGAAGGAACTGCTGGCGATTGTGCTAGCGCTCAGGCACTTTGAGGTGTATGTTCCAGCCTATGGACTAGTTGTGGTGATCTACACGACCATCACCCCCTCAAGTTCCTGAATCAATTCACCTACCGGAATATGAGGCTGACCAGGTGGTCATTAATGTTGCAGGAATACAACCTAGACATATGCCATATTGCCGGTTCTGAGAATGTGATTGCAGATTGCTTATCGAGGGTGGAAGACCCGGGGTAGATCATCACAAGGGTAGCCTCCTACTTTGGTTTGATTAGTATGTTTACGTCTGGTGCTTGTTGGCTCATTTGTGTAGCCC
>CM064484.1:9043964-9089243 GCA_032716605.1 Paralithodes platypus | reverse complement strand
GACATGTGAGAAGTGATTGATGAGAGTGTTTGCTTGTTGTTTACATGAAGGAGTAGAGTCTTGTTGTTGTGATTGCAGCATGTGATTGTGTTTGTGTTGCTGTTGGAAAGTGTGATGCTGTTTAGTGTTTTTGTAGAGTTTTTTGGGGTTTGTCTTGTGATCAAGTGTTTGTAGGAAGTTATTCCAATGTAGTTTTGTTTGTTCTTGTATTTTGTTGTTAGTTTGCGTGTTGAGTGCTTGGATTTGTTGTGTGATGTCTTGTGTGTGGGGTGCTGGGGAGTGTTTCAGTATGTGGCGTTGTCTGATGAGGTTTTGAATTTCTGGTGTGAGGTTGGGGTTGTGTCTTTTTTCTGTTACCTCTTGGAATGTGTTTCTTGTCAGTGTTTTGGATAGTTTTATTGAGTATTGTACAGCATTGTTGATGTTAGTGATGGGTGTACTGTTTAGAGTTGTGAAGTGTTGTTCTGTCTCATTTGTGAATGCGTCCCAGTTAGGTCTTTTATAATTGGTGTATGTGTGTTTGTGGTTAGCTGGGTTGAGTCTGGTTTGGTGGTGATAATGATCGGGAGGTGGTCAGAGCCTAAGGTTCTGCCCACCCTCCAGGATGTTGTGGGGGCGAGTTCTGGGGAGCAAAAGGTGATGTCCTGGAGATGATGGGTTATAGAGGGCTTGGTGAGGAATATGGGTATGTTGATGGATGTCGTTAAGGATGATGAGGTTAACAGTTTGGTTTTGTAGTACCAGCCCTCTGTCTGTGTCGGGGTTGTCGACAAACCAGGCCGACGTCTTGGCGTTGAAGTCACCACCCAGGATGATGTGTGGGGTGTTTGTGATGTGTTGTAAGTGTGGTCTGTATTCATTTGGTACTGTAGGGGATGTATGTGTTTATGATGGTTATGTTGGAGTTGTTGCCAGTGCGTATTTTAATTGATTGTATTTCTGTTGTGTTATCATTTGGGGGGAGGAGGGATTTGGTTTGTACACTGGTAACTATGTATGATATTTCTTTGTGTACCAGGGTGATGAGTCCACCGCCTCCGCCGACAGCCCGGTCTTGTCTGATGGTGGTGAAATCATGAAATGTGGGTGTTTTTTGTGTTGTGCGGAGTTTTGTTTCTTGTAAGATGGCAATGTGTATGTTGTGTTGTTTGATGAAGTGTGAGAGTTTCTTTGTGTTGATGCCATCTATGTTCAATTGGAGAATGTTAATGTTATGTGCACGGTGTATATTTGGGTGCTGCTGCACGAGGATGGGGAGGGGGTGAGGGAGGGGCTGGGGGTTGGGATGGGTGAGGTGGGGGTGGGGATTGGGGAGCAGATGGGGGTTGGAATGGATTAGGATGGGGTGTGGTATGTTGAGTTGAGGATGTGGATGGTATGGGAAGGTTAGGGGGGTTAGGGAGGAGAGGTGGACAGGTTTTAGGGGGGGGGAGTGGATGATATGGGAAGGTTAGGTGGGTTGGGGAGGAGAGGTGGACGGGTTTTTGGCGAGGGATTTGACTGGGAGAGGGAGGGGCATGAGGAACAGGTCCAGGTGTTCGTGTAGTGTTTCTAGGAGGCAAGTGTTGTGCAGGTGAAGTGGGTCCAGTTCCTGCATGAATTGCTGAGAACTAAACCATTAGTGTGGCGACTCGAAGCGATGGGTTTTGAGCAAGTTGGACATATGTATGTGTAGGTGGGTCCTGGGTTGCTCTCAATGTCTCCGGCTAGAAGAAGTCTTCGAGAAATGACAGCCGGAGAGTCATTTCTCGGTGTAGGAAAAACTGTGTGATGTGTGTGTGTGGTGTGAGGTGTGGAAATTCCCGGCGCGACCGAAGCCGCTCCAAGGACTCCTGTACGAGTAGGCATAATTGCCCGAAATTGCCTTCATTCCCTGCTCATTTTCATGCATAAGCAAAAGCCAGAGCGTAATACAATTATGTATTCGTGAAAGTACGGTAATAGCTTTCAAATTACTCCTGAATCATCCCTGTACGACGTCTGGTTTTCTTGTAAGGATCTTGCAAACGAAGGGCAAAATTGCTAAAAATTACCAAATCCGATAGGCCTAGGCGAAATCGCTAATAATTACCAATTATTTTCTGTTTTCGCTATGTGTGACGCTGCACATAAGTGAACTCTCTCTCACACAAACCTCAGTGTCGTGGCGGGGCCTGTAGGCTCCGGCTGACGTCCATCCGTGATGCTTGCAAAAGATGGCCTGGCTCACAGGCTACAAAATAGCCGGAAAATCGTCTCCGTCATATGAGGGGCCCCGCGGGAATGGGGTTAAGAAGTGTGGTTGTTTTTGATTATTTGGTAGGGTCACCATAAGGGTAATGGTGTGGCATTTGTTCTGTAACAGAAGCTTGGCCTTTTTGGTTGGGGCTTCTTAGGAATGTGACCTTTTTCGTTAGCCATGGAGAAACTGCAGAGGTACATATTATTATAAGCAACCTCATGTTAAAAATATTGTATTGATTGTATGCGTGTATGCCCCGGCAGAGGATATACTTGAAAGAAAGAAAGAGGAGTTCTGGATGAATGTGGAGGCGTGCCTGGAGAAGTTTGACAAGAACGAAAGAATATTTCTGATTGGGGATATGACTGGTAAGGTGGGTGATAGGAAAGTTGAGGGAGTGGTAGGAGGGTGGGGGGTACCATCAGATGTGAATGGGAATGATAGTGCACTTGTGGACATATGAGTGGGGAGGAAGCTGTGGATAGCCAACACCTTCTTCCGACACAGAATGATCCACAGGTACACGTGGAAACGGATGTTGACGATGAAGGATAAGACAGTGGTGGAACGAAAGTCATTGATTGATTATGTATGTGTGGATGAACGAATGAAGAAATCTGTGATGGATGCTAGGGTGTATAGGGGTATTGGAGGGGGTCTGTCTGATCATTATGTAGTGGTAGCTAAGGTTAGGATACAAAAGAAGTGGGTGAGGAGAGCGGGAGGGAGGCGAGAGGAGGGTGGAATGGTGAGGAGGGTGGAGAGGATGCAGGAGGAGGAAGTCAGGGTAGCTAAGTACAGGAGAGCAGTGGAAAGACGACTAGGTGGGTTCGACCTGGAAGTTATGGAGGAAGTGGAGGAGATGAGCAAGGTGTTTAAGGATGAGATCTGTGCAGCATGTGAGGAGGTGTGTGGAGTGAGGAGAAGAGGGAGGGGAGTGAAAAGGTACAGCATGGTGGACAGAAGAGGTAAGAATAGCTGTGGAAGAAAAGAAGAAAGCATATAGAGAGTGGTTGGGTAGTAGAGGGAATGAAGATTCCGAGAGACAGAAACGAGCACCTGAGTGTAAAATGGAGGGAGAGTAAGAAACTGTTCTGGGAAGAAGTCAAGAAAGTTAGGGAAGGTAGCAAGGGAAACAGTAAGGGTGTGAAAGATAAGAATGGGAGAATGCTAGCCGAGAAGCAAGAGAGAGTCGAAAGATGGAGGGAGTACTTCAGTGAGTTGCTAAATGTAAGGAATGAAGAGCCAGCAAACATAGCTGGATATGGTATGGGAGGGAGAAGAAGAGAAGTAGTGGAGGAGGAGGTGGGGATCAGGAGGTCAGAAGTGTGGGAAGCCATGAAAAGAGTGAAGTTGGGGAAAGGACCAGGAACAGATGGAGTGTGGGGGAATCTTGAGGTATGGTGGTGAGATAGTGATAGAATGGGTGTGGAAAATGTGCAAACTAGCATGGGAGAAGGGGAGTGCACCCGATGACTGGAAGACTGGCATAATAGTCCCCCTATATAAGGGCAAAGGGGAAAGAGGAGTGTGTGGTAACCACCGAGGAATATGTCTTCTAAGCGTAGTAGGGAAGGTATACAGTAGGGTACCGGTAGCAATTGAGAGAGTGAGAGTGAGAACGGAGAAATGGATAGGCGACGAGCAGGGAGGTTTTTAGGAAGGGAAGAGGATGTGTAGATCAGATTTTTACCCTGAATTGTGTTGTGGAGAAGAAACAAAAGGTGTATGTTGCCTTTATGGACTTGGAGAAGGCCTATGACAGAGTGGATAGAGAAGGTTTGTGGAAAGTACTTAGAATATACGGAGTAGAGGGCAAGTTGCTGAAAGCAGTGAAGAGCATGTATGAGGGTGTAAAGGCGGCAGTACATGTGAGAGTGAGCAGAGCGAGTTCTTTGACCTGAATGTTGGTTTGAAACAGGGGTGTGTGATGTCCCTGTGGTTGTTTACTGTATATATGGATGGAGTCATAAAAGAAATACTATCAAGAGCAGTGGATGTTGGTGTATCGCTGAAAAGGGAGGGATTTGAGTGGAAGCTACCTATACTGCTGTTTGCGGATGATACAGTTCTGATGAGTGATAATGAATGGGAGTTGCAGGGTCTGGTAAATGGGTTTGGAACAGTGTGCAAAAAACGGAATTTGAAGGTAAATGCGGGGAAGAGCAAGGTTATGGTCTTCGAAAGGGGGTGAAGTCACAGAGTGTGAGGTGAAGCTGAATGGTCAGGCTATGGAGATCGTCAACTCTTTTAAGTATCTGGGCAGTGTGTTGAGTAAAGATGGGACTATGGATGAAGAAGTGCGGGAGAGGGTACAACAGGGGAAGAGGGTTGTAGGAACGCTAAAAGCAGTAACAAGAAATAGGGTGCTCAGTATGGAAGTGAAGAAGTCCTTGCATGACAGTGTGGTAATCCCGACACTGACTTACGGAAGCGAAGCATGGACGTTGGTTGAGAGACTCAGACCATGAGTGAGAGCAGTGGAAATTAATTACTTAAGGAGTGCGTGTGGATTTTACTTGGAGGGATAGACAGACTAATGAGGAAGTAAGAAGGAGGTGTGGTGTGGAGGTAGATGTGCTGGAAAGTGTGAAAAGGAACAACCTGAGATGGTTCGGCCATATGGAACGTATGGAAAGCGAGAGAATGGACTAAGAGGGTGTATGAGAGCGAGGTGGAGGGACAGAGAGGGAGAGATAGACCAAATGAGAGGTGGAAGGATGGAGTGAGGAAGTACATGAACGAAGGCGGTGCTGGTTGGGGGGAGGGGCGTCGACTGACTGGGGACAGAGGTGCATGGGGGTGGTTTCGTTCTTGGCCACCCCTTCGGGGATCACGGCGTCAGGCAATAGATGATAGATAGATGTTAAAAATATCTTATATAATTTTGTTTAGCTTTACTTGGCATTCCTCTTCCTCTATGTATCTAGCAATTTAACCCCCTCAAACTCCTTATGACGCGATGGTGTGGTAATTACCCCGGGCCAAAAAGCTCTCAAAGACGATCAACTCAAGCGAGCTTGAAATATGCAGGCGTTTCGTTCATGGTCACCCCTTCGGGGATCAAGGTGTCCGGCAATATATACCGGTAGGCTCTAAATAAATTCATTTTTGGGCTATTTCTTCCATTTTATTTATCCTGTTAAAGTGCTTGATTGATTTTTGTGCTAATGTAGTTAGTATTTGGTGTAATTTCACATATTTCAGCTAAATCTGGAGAGCACATGCAATTAATTTGTATATGTTCAGTAAGTATTGCTGGGGAAAGGGTTAACGTATTCATCTTTTGGGGTATTTATTCTATGTTTTATTCTGTTTCTGTGATTGATTGAGTTTTGTGCTAATGTAGTTGGTATTTGGTATAATTTTACACATTTTAGATAAATCAGAAGTGCACATGCAATATGTTTGGGCATTTTCAGTCAGTATTGCTGGGGAAACGGTTAACATACAGTATTCATCATAGGAAGGGAATAGGATGTGTAGCTCAGATCTTTGCCCTGAAATATGTTGTGGAGAAATATCTTGAGAAGGGACAAAAGTTGTATGCTGCCTTCATGGACTTGGAGAAGGCCTATGACAGAGTTGATAGAGAAGGTACCGGTATGTAGAAAGTACTTGGAATATATGGAGCAGATAGCAAGTTGCTGAAAGCAGTGAAAAGCATGTATGAGGGTGCAAAGGTGTCAGTATGTGTTGAGAATGAACAGAGCGAGTTCTTTGATCTGAATTTTGGGTTAAAGAAAGGGTGTGTGATGTCCCCGTGGTTGTTCAATATATACTGAACTGTATATGGATGGAGTCATAAAAGAAATGCAAGGATGAGCAGTGGATGTTGGTGTACCACTAATAAGGGAAGGCAACGAGTGGAATGACAGAGTTGATAGAGAAGGTATGTGGAAAATACTGTACTGAGAATATATGGAGTAGATGGCAAGTTGCTGAAAGCAGTGAAGAGTATGTATGAGAGTGCAAAGGTATCAGTATGTGTGAAGAATGAACAGAGGGAGTTCTTTGATCTGAATGTTTGGTAAAGCAAGGGTGTGTGATGTCCAGATGGTTGTTCTATATATACAGTATATGGATGGAGTCATAAAAGAAATACAAGGAAGAGCAGTAGATTTTTGTGTACTGCTGTTTGCTGATGATATGAATGGGAGTTGCAGGGTCTGGTAAATATGTTTGGAACAGTGTGCGAAAAATGGAATCTGAAGGTAAATGCGGGGAAGAGCAAGGTTATGGTCTTCGAAAGGGGTGAAGCCACAGAGTGTGAGGTGAAGTTGAACGGTCAGGCTATGGAGATTGTCAGCTCATTTAAGTATCTTGGCAGTGTACAGAGTAAAGATGGGAGTATGGATGAAGAAGTGTGGGAGAGGGTGCAACAGGGGAAGAGGGTTGTAGGAAAACTGAAAGCAGTAACATGAAATAGGGTGGTCAGCATGGAACTGAAGAAGTCATTGCATGACAGTGTGGTAATCCCGACACTGACTTACGGAAGCGAAGCATGGACGTTGTTGGAGAGATTCAAACCAAGAGTGAAAGGGATGGAAATGAGTTACTTGAGAAGTGTGTGCAGAGTTACATGGAGGGATAGACAGACGAATGAGGAAGTACGAGAGAGGTGTGGTGTGAATGTACTGGAAAGTGCGAAAAAGAACACCTTGAGATGGTTCGGCCATGTGGAACGTATGGGAAGCGAGAGAATGACTAAGAGCGTGTACGAGTGAGGTGGAAGGACAGAGGGAGAAATAAACCGAGAGAGAGGTGGAAGGATGGAGTTAAGAAGTATATGCGTGAAAGCGGTGCTGGATGGGAGGAGGGGCATCGACTGACTGGGGACAGAGGTGCATAGGGGTGTTTCGTTCGTGGCCAATCCTTCGGGGATCAAGGCGTCCGTCAATAGATAGATAGATAAATTCATCTTTAGGGCTATTTCTTACATTTTCTTTATCCTGTTAGTGTACTTTATTAAATTTGTTGGTAATGTAGTTGGTAATTGGTGTAATTTTACATATTTCAGA
The DNA here is from genome assembly GCA_032716605.1 of Paralithodes platypus. NCBI lineage: Eukaryota > Metazoa > Arthropoda > Malacostraca > Decapoda > Lithodidae > Paralithodes > Paralithodes platypus. The sequence continues at coordinate 9,082,001 of CM064484.1, read as the reverse complement.
TAAAGGATGTCAACAGAATAACAAATGATGAGCTGAAGAGACGTTTTCGGTATAAATAATATTAGCGAGGAGATGCGTGCAAGTAAACTGGGATGGTATGGACATGTGGAGAGAATGGATGAACAAAATTGGGTGAAAAGATGCAGGTCTGCGATTGTGGAGGGAGCTGCACCAAGGGGTGGACCGAGTAAGACCTGGGATCGGACTATACGTGCCTATCTCAAATCCAAAAACTTGACAAGTAAAGCATCCCTTAACAGGGTTGCCTGGAACGCCGCCATTAGGAAAAGAGACTGAAACTGCACATCTGTGTGGAGCACTCAGTCTTAAAATGTTATGTACATATGTATGTATAAATCTGAAGAGCACATGCAATCTATATAGGCATTTTCAGTCAGTATTGCTGGGTAAAGGGTTAACATATTAATCTTTTGGAGTATATCTTCCATTTATTTATCCTGTTAGTGAGTTTTATTGATTTCAGTGCTACTGTAGTGGTATTTGGTGTAATTTTACATATTTTAGATAAATCTGAAAGGACATGCAATATATTTGGTCATTTTCAGTCAGTATTGCTGGGGAAACAGTTAGCATACTGTAGTCATCTTAGGAAGGGAAGAGGATGTGTAGCTCAGATTTTTGCCCGGAAATGTGTTGTGGAGAAATATCTGGAGAAGCGACAAAAGTTGTATGCTGCATTTATGGAGTTGGAGAAGGCCTATGACATAATTGATAGAGAAGGTATGTGGAAAGTAGCGGTACCGGTACTGAAAATATACGGAGTAGATGGCAAGTTGCTGAAAGCAATTAAGAGCATGTATGAGGGTGCAAAGGTGTCAGTATGTGTGGATAATTAACAGAGCGAGTTCTTTAATCTGAATGTTGGGTTAAAGCAAGGGTGTATGTGATGTCCCGATGGTTGTTCAATATATACCAGTACAGAATATGGATGGAGTCATGAAAGAAATACAAGGAAGAGCAGCGGATGTTGGTGTACCGCTGATAAGGGAAGGAAACGAGTGGAAGTTGCCTCAACAGTACAGTACCGGTACTACTGTTGCTGACAACACGTTCTGATGAGCGATAGTGAATGGGAGTTGCAGGGTCAGGTTAATATGTTTGGAACAGTGTGTGAAAAACGGAATCTGGAGGTAAATGCTAGGAAGAGCAATATTATGGTCATTGAAAGGGGTGCAACCATAGAGTGTGAAGTGAGGATGAACGGCTATGAAGAATGTCAGCTCATTTAAGTATTTGGGCAGTGTGTTGAGTAAAGATGCGAGTAGGCCTATGGATGAAGAAGTGTGGGAGAAAGTGTAACAGGGGAAGAGCGTTGTAGGAACTCTGAAAGCAGTACGAAGAAATAGGGTGATCAGCATGGAAGTAAAGAAGTCCTTGCATGACAGTGTGGTAATCCCGACATTGACTTATGGGAGGGAAGCATGGACGTTTCTGACTAGGATTGATCATTGATAATCATCGGTTATGCTAGTTGGAAAATTAGTGGGGTAGAAAGTAGAGTTCGGGTGTACCGCCAGCCTTGTTTACACTACGCGGAGCGGCGGCGGATGCTGGCCATCATGTTCCCGTCGATTTGACTGCTTTTGGATACAATACTAGGTTGAGGGGGGTCACCCCCCCATGACATATTGTCATCATCATATATATTGCCAGCAGGAGGCAAATAACCGAAAAAAACGCCTTCAAAATAGACGCGAACTAAAGGCTGGTTCACACATAGCCGAGTCGGTGCGCAAGTCCAACACGAGTGATGAAATTTTGCTATTCAGCAATGACTCGTCGATACTCCTCAACACTCGTATAGGACTCGTGCTACGCTCGTGTATACTCGACACACTCGTGGGTCCAAAAATGTCATGCATTCATGACATTTTTGGATCCCGTGGCGAGTACCCATGAGTGTGGCCTAAATACGTGTACATACGTTTTAACTCGTGTTTGACTCTGAATAACTCTTCGTTATTCGTGTTAACTCGTGTTGACTCGTGTAAACCCGTGTAACACTCTTTGGTGATTCGTCGCTTTTCGTCATCATTTCGACGTTGACGAAGCAACACGTGTCTACACGCAACAACACGTATGTAACACACATGCAACACGTATCAACAAGAGTAGAAAGCACGAATGTGAGTGCCAAAATTTGGTGCCCCCATGATGCCATAATTTACACGATTCAAACACAAGTGAAAACACGAGTAAACAAGAGTAAACACGATCCACTGAGAAAAAACACGAGTGTAACACGAAAAAGCAAGTGTCATTTGAAATACCGTTATTTCAAAAATGTAGGAAGAATCAACGAGAGTTTACACGGATGTAACACGAGTCAACACGTGTGCAACAGAGATCCAACGAGAGTCAACGCGTTGTCTTTCGTGTTGATCCGTATAAAAATTGTGTTGATCCGTGTAACAATCGCGTTGACTCGTCCATACTCTTTGTTTACGTGCCCTGGAATGTGGCCATTATTTTTCAAATTTTTGACACTCGTGTTGGGTTCGTGTTACACTCGTTCTGACTCTTCATTACACGTATTGATTGAATCGAGTTAACTCGTGTTACACTCTCCTTGACTCGGGAACAATTGCTACTCGCGGCCGACTCAGCCTCCAGCGACGGCGATAATCGACGAGTGTGCCTCGTGTTGGACTCGCGCACCGACTCGGCTATGTGTGAACCAGCCTTTAACCACGGTGATCGACATATGTAAACATTACGGCGGCGGTGTCGGCGTCGGACACTTGCGATAATGTTCCCGTCTATTTTGAATGCCATTGGATACAATAATATGTTGAAGGGGGGCTTTGCCCCCATGACGTGTTGTCATCATCATATATATTGCCAGTAGGGGGCAAACAACCAACAAAATTGCCGCAAAGCCCTCCCCTCAACATATTATTGTATCCAATGGCAGTCAAAATAGACGGGAACATGATGGCAAGCTTCCGTCGCCGCTCTGCGCAGTGTAAACAATGGTGGCGGTACGCCCGAACTCTACATTCTACCCGGCTAGGCCTATATTATAGGCTACAAAAAATAAGTAGGCTAGGCTATTTTTTCTATAGGCTATGCCTAGTCTAATATTACAATTTAAGGTAGCATTCAAGTTGACTACAGCAGGACTTACCCTTGACCAGGTATAGGCTATCCTAGTGTTTAATAGGCCTATACCCCTTTGAAAGGACATTAGCCTAGTCTAACCTAACAACCTTACCTAACCTATTATAGTAGGCTATTATGGGTGGGGGCTGCTGCCCCCACACCCCAATTTTTGGTGTATTTGTCTATTTTGTCTGTGAAGTGGGAATATTTTCAATTTGTCGATAACGAAAATCCTCCATGCGGACTATAGCTTATGGAGAAAAATATGGCGAATCTATTGTTGCCTATTATCTCTAATAAATTGTTTCTCATAATGCTGCAGTAGTGTCGTTTAAAATACCAACCATTTAATTGTGTGCCTTTAAAAATGACCTAAATTAGGCTATAGGCTACTGGAAGATTAGAAGAATCTTTAAGAAAGACTAGGTTAGGGTTATTGTCGTGCCAAAGCTAGATTATAACCTAAATATAAAAGGAAGTGAATAAAATGAAATATGCCGAAAATAATTGACGTCATAATAGACGCGAAGTTAACCGCGACGATCGCCCTATGTAAACATGACGACCGTATACCCGGTAACTACATCCATCCCATTAAAAGTTACTGTTGGACACCAAATATGTTGAGGGGGTCTCTGCGGCTCTGCCCCCCCACGTCGGCCCGTCACGTATTATGATGTACGGTAAGTCATCTGTGCTAATTCATAGGATCCCCAATTAAGGACAAAGTCAATCAACAGACGAAATAAGCTCCCAAATTACAATAACATAGCGGCCCGCCGTTTATGGGCGACTTTTTACACGTCATTTTAAATGTTACTTTCCTGCCCTGGTCTAGGCCTAATAGATTTTTCCAAAGAATCAAACTTAAATTAAAAGTAAGTAGCCTAGCCTACAGTTTATAGGAAGGCTATTCCAACATGCATTCCAGAACTTAGGCTAGCCTAGGCCTAGGCTATATGAAAATTCGTGGGTGGTCTGCCAAAAAAGAATCACTAGGCCTTTTAGGCTATGGGTAGGCTAGTATGGGGTGCATTTTGCAAATTTTCTGAACTCTTAGGCCTAGGCTAGGCTAAATTAAAACTCACAATATCTGAGTAAAACCAGCACTAGAATTTTGTCTTGTCTTGTCTTGGGGCAACCTCAGGCGAATACTCGCCCACTCCGGCCCTACCGTAGTCGCGGAGATCCTATGTCACAATTAAATTAGTTTATAGTTAAGGTTAAAATTCACCACCATGTCACTTTCATTCTAGGTCATTCGTAGAACCGTAACACTGTAAAGGCAACAACCCAATAGCAGGTCATCAGGTGGTGAACCAGAGACCTACAAACCATGGTACTAGGGCCAGAGCAATGTCTTGAAGCGAGGTGCCCTTATCAACCAACCCCAGACAATCCAGTAGGAGCTGTCGGAAGGAATCCATCTTTGAAGACAGAAAGGGACGCCCATCCACATGCTCAGTGACGGGACGAGGCGAGGCTTAGGAGGCATATGTAGGACGACCAGATGTAGGATGTGGAGGGGAAGAGGTACCGTACGACGATACATGGGATGCGGAGACTGCGGAGGGAAGAGCTTGTCAAAGTCATACGGTTCCTCAGGACCTCAACAATAACCGGGGGACGGCCGGTGCGGGCAATGGTCGATCGCCGTAGTTAATATAAGTTCGCGGTCGCGGAGATCCTATGTCACAATTAAATTAGTTTATAGTTAAGGTTAAGATTCACCACCGTGTCACTTTCCTTCTAGGTCATTCGTAGAACCGTAACACTGTAAAGGCAACAACCCAATAGCAGGTCATCAGGTGGTGAACCAGAGACCAAACCACGGTACTAGGGCCAGAGCAATGTCTTGAAGCGAGGTGCCCTTATCAACCAACCCAGACAATCCAGTAGGAGCTGTCTGAAGGAATCCATCTTTGAAGCCAGAAAGGGACGCCCATCCACATGCTCAGTGACGGGACGAGGCGAGGCTTAGGAGGCATATGTAGAACGACCAGATGTAGGATGTAGAAGGGAAGGGGTACCGTACGACGATACATGCGATGTGGAGACAGGAGGGAAGAGCTCGTCAAAGTCATACGGTTCCTCAGGACCTCAACAATAACCGGGTGACGGCCGGTGCGGGCAATGGTCGATCGCCGTAGTTAATATAAGTTCGCGTCTATTTTGACGGCGTTTTTTGTTGTAGTTAGGCTAGGCCTAGGCTATTTGCCCCCTGCTGGCAATATATATGATGATGACAATATGTCATGGGGGGCGATTGACCCCCTCAACATATTATTGTATCCAACGATCTCTAACCTCTGTTTCTCAAAAAGGGCTAGAGCAAATTGGCTGTAAATTTCCACATCTAGGCTATTCCTTGACAGATTTGTTCCCTCCAATTAATATTTATTAGCATAAATTCAGCCTTGTTTAGCCTATAAAACAAAAACTAACATTTGTTTAGCCTAGGCCTACATATAAAAAGAAAAACCCCATTCGTACTGCAATTATAAGCATAAATATGAGTATCTAAGTTACAAAGCTAATGTTTTTGTATAGCCTAAAATAAACCATAAAATTGTCATCTTTCAACTGTTGAGGTCATAAATATAAAAAAATCTAATACATTAGGAAAAAATGCGTTAAGAGTTGTGTTAGCGGGTCTATCGTCCCCTTTATTTACGTAGTTGCACGCTCGCAGTTACATTCGCGTCTAATTTGACTGTGGTTATTTGCCCCTGCTGGTGATATAGATGATGATGACAATAAGTCATAGGGGGATAAAGCCCCTTCAACCCATTATTGTATCTCACGGCCAGGCGTTGGGTAAATTGTTTTGTTACCGGCCGGCGGATTGAGGGTGGCTTTACCAAGTTTACCCCAGCAGTTAAATTAGAAGCGAATGTAGGCCTAACTGCGAGCGTGCGACTAGGCTATATAAACAAAGCTTTTGGTATGCCCACAACTACAACTCTTACCAAAACTGCAATTAGCCTATTTTTGTTTTGTTTTTTCAGTCTAGGCTAAATTGGTGAGGCTAGGCTAAATTGGTGAGGCTAGGCTAAATTATTTAGCTGCAATAAGCCTAGCCTATTTTTGTTTGTTCTTTCAGTCTAGGCTAAATTGTGGTAGGCTAGGTTAAATTCTTTAACATGTGTACTATTGTGTAGGCCTGTTCTTTCCAATAGAAGTAAAAATATGTAGCATAGCCTAATGCAATTTTACTAAACCCCAAGCCTACCTGAATATAGCCCTATGCACAGCTCAAAAGCCAAAACAAAAAAAATATGTTGAGCAGTGAAATAAAATTAAGCTAGGCCTAGGCCTGGTTTCTCATAGGCCTAATAACCTAATGAAGTATACTATAGCCTAACCTAATTTAAGTTATTTCACAAAATACTAATAGGCCTACCCAGCCCTCCTCATGCATTATTTTCCATTGTAAAATAAGTTTGTGATACACTACAAAAGATTATTCAACATGGAATTTGAATGGAATAGAGAAGCTTAGCAACGAAAAGCCAATACTCCCCCCTCCCTGTGATTGTGCCAGCTTTTGTAAGCAGTGCAATAACTTAATGAAGGACAGAAAAGCTGCAGGATGCTCTGGCATTCTAGCCGAGATGATTAAGGCCTCAGGTGAGAAAGGAGTAGGTGTGTTCAATGAGCTAATTAACTTCATCATCAGAGAGGAAATAATCTCTGATGAATGGCACAAAAGTATATTATATACTGTATACGAGCAAAGGGGACTTATTGGATAGGGAAAATTATAGGGGCCTGAAAATACTTGATCAAGTCATGAAGGTCTGTGAGAAAGTCTTTGAAGGTATGATATTGACGATATGCAGTTTGGTTTCATGCTAGGACACGGCACAATCCAAGTCATGAAGGTATTTGTGTGATAATGAAGATGTATGGGGACTCACAAACGGCAGTGAGGGTGAAAGATGTACCGGTACTGAGTGATGAGTTTTCAGTTCGCGTCGGAGTCCACCAGGGCTCTGTGTTAATGAAGCCCTTTCCTCTTTTTTTTTTTTTATGGTTCTGGAGGCACTATCTGGTGATTTCAGAGTTGGGTTCCCCTGGGAACTGCTATAAGGGTCCTGAAAATGCTTGGCTAAGTCATGAAGGTCTGTGAGAGAGTCTTAGAAGGTATGATAAGGGAAAGCTACTGTATGTACTGTATGTACTTAAAAGATAGGGATCTGATGTTGTGTTTGCAGACCGGGAGAAGGCCTTTGATAAGGTGGCAAGAGAACTTGTGCAGTAGGCTAGGAGAAAACTTGGCGTTGAGGAGTGGCTGGTGCATGTGATAATGAAGATGTACGAGGACTCACGAACGGTAGTGAGGGACATATACAGTACTTCTTGTTGAGGATATAGGGTAGTGAAGCTGTGAAAGCTTATGTCACCCTATCCGGGCGGAAAGGACCCCAGGGTGGAGAGGTTTCACAGGGAGGACGGGGACATCGTAGATTTCAGGGGAGGGCACCCATGCCCCGCAGTCGACGGAGACGCCCCGCCAACCTCAGGAACTTCTTCGTTAGCAGGAGGACCTTGGATTGACATATACAGTACGGTACTAGATATTTGGTAAGGGTTAGCTTTATATCCCATGTACTGGTTACTAGGGACATATACTAGGTGTTAGGTGGAGGTTAGTTTTGTATCCAAAGTAATGGGTACTAGGGACATATACTAGGTGTTACGTGAGGGTACTGAGTGATGAGTTTTCAGTTCGCGTCGGAGTCCAACAGGGAAGTATGTTAATTAAGCCCTCTCCTCTTTTTTATGGTTCTGGAGGTACTATCTAGTGATTTCAGAGATAGACTCCCCTTCCAACTGCTATAAGAGGCCTGAAAATGCTTGGCCAAGTCATGAAGGTCTGTGAGTGTGAGAGAGTCTTTGAAGGTATGATAACTTCATAGTCAGGCAGCTGCAGGAAAGATATCTAAGAGGTGTTTTTCCGGTCCCGTCTCAAGACCACCGTCGCAAGATCTACCCGAAAAACTGTTTTTCTGGTCCCGTCGCAAGCCCACCTTTAGCAAGCGAGACAGCAATATTATCTTGCGACGGCAAGAGAGCTCCGGAGCTGGGTTGACGGCAAGCTGAAACATCTCACTCAACTTACTGTTTCTCCATTCTAATTTATTTCGGTATATTTGTTTATCCAAACATTATGTTATAATTTACTTGCCTATTATTAGGAAGTAGAGTAATAAGAGCCCACAGTAACGTATATCCAATTGTTGATAATAAATTAATGTGGGACAGTACGCTTGGTTAAATTCTGTCCACGAAACAACAACAAACCCCAGCTTTGACTAGGCCTAGGCTATGCTATTTACCGATTGTTTTTTTCATATCAGAATTGCATTTATATAATCCTTATGATAAATAAATTGGCGGTGAATGTTATTCCGATGAAATGGAAGTTGTATAGCCTAGCCTATATATTTGTAAGGTGTGTGCTGGCTTGGAGCAAGCCTGTGTTGTTTTTCCTGTCCCGTGATGATCTTGCGACGGCTCGGTTGAGACGGTGGTCTTGCGACGGGCCCGGAAAATCACGTCTCTACTGAAAGAAAGAAGTTGTGCAGTAGGCTAGGAGAAAATTTGGCGTAGAGGAGTGGCTGGTGCGTGTGATAATGAAGATGTATGAAGACTCACGAACGGTAGTGAGGGTGAAAGGTGTACTGAGTGAGGGACATATGCTAGGTGAAGGTTAGTTTTCTATCCCACGTACTGGGTACTAGGGACATATACGTAAAGTGTTATGTAAGGGTTAGTATTGTATCCCAAATACTAGGTACTAGGGACATATACTAGGTGTTACGTGAGGGTTAGCTTGGTATCCCACGTACTGGGTACTAGGGACATATACTAGGTGTTACGTGAGGGTTAGTTTTGTATCCAACGTACTGGGTCTAGGGGGCGGCAGCCTCCACCCATAATACTAGGATAGGTTAGGTAAGGTTGTTAGGTTAGGCTAATGGGGATGGATGTAGTTTCCGAGTGTACGGTCGTCATGTTTACATTTGTCGATCGCCGTTGTTAACCTGCCCTTCCCTACCTATCATGTGTTGATTGGTTGTCCATCTTGATCTAATTCTTCAGGCCAGCCCTATTAGAGTATTTTGGGGGAACTCAGTGGTGTGGTTAAACTATTTGTAATATATATTTGTTTAAATATGTAAGATATGCAATAAATTATGTAAAATATATTGTTTTTACTTTATACCTATACATATAATTGTAATTATTAAGGAAATTCCATTGACTATTTACATCGCTAGGCCTAGCTTCCTTATTTCTATTAATTTCCTCCAGTTCACAATGAAACCTATTGCTAATTTCCTTGTTCTTCAGTAGCCGCGGCGGTGTCGGCGTTGGACGCTTGGGATAATGTTCCCGTCTATTTTGAATGCCATTCGATACAATAATATGTTGAAAGCCCCCCCTCACCCCCCCATGACATGTTATCATCATATATATTGCCAGTAGGGGGCAAACAACCAAAAAATTGCAGCAAAGCCCTTCCCTCAACATATTATTGTATCCAATGGCAGTCAAAATAGACGGGAACATGATCGCAAGCGTCCACCGCCGCCGCCGCCGTCATGTTTACATGGTCGATCGCCGCAGTTTGGTTAGGCCTATTTGCCCCCCTCAACATATTATTGTATCCAACGGCATTCAAAATGGACGGGAACATGATGGCAAGCTTTCGTCGCCGCTCCACCGCCATGTTTACATGTGTCGATCGCCGTGGTTAAGTTCGCGTCTATTTTGACGGCGATTTTTTTTCGGTTATTTGCCCCCTGCTGGCAATATATAAGATGATGACAATATGTCATGAGGGGGGGGGCCTCAACAATGACCTCTAACCTCTGTATATCAAATAGGGTTAGAGCAAATTGGCTGCAAATTTCCACATCTAGGCTATTCCTTGACTGACTCTTCCCAAATGGTCGACATATCAGTCACATATTAGCTTGATCACTCTAGGCCTAGTTGTTTTTTAGTTACAGAGGTTATAGCCTAGGTCATGATTTCTTGCCTACTTACAGCGAATAGACTAGGCCTATTGTAGATTGGTAAAATATTTGCTTAATAGGCCTAGGCTATGCAATTGTCTCTATTTGACTAATTTTACCTAGCCTAATTAGCCTAAAGAAGCCTCAGTCTATTCCCAAACCCCAAACAGTATCCCATGTTAAGCCCTAGGCTAGGCCTAGGCCTAATCCCACTCTCAATCAAAATTCGAACTGATAAATTCGTACCTACCGGTAGCGCTGCCTAGGCTAGGCCTATATTTTTCGTGAATAGCCTAGATATACAAAATGGTTTAAAGGAAAGAGCATCCTATATTATGTTCAAATAATATGTAATAGCACTGTGTATGGTTGTATTACATTTAAATAGTGATAGATGTGTATATTAATGGGATAAATACTCCGAAGTTCGCATACGTTCAGAAAATGTTGTGCAACACTGTTGCCAGATACTAATCAATCCCATTATCATTATATCATAATGGACTTTACTCATTTGCATAATTTCAAATACCTAGGACATTAATATAATATTTTCCTATATTTTTTGTAGTGATATTTGTCTGATTTAGTGGTATATTGGTGTCTGTCTAGGGTTATAATGCATTGTGAAAGTTACCTCTGCATCTCTGACTTGGCTTAAGTACCCCTGCTTTCTTTGAGTACTACACGGCCAGAGAAGCTTGTCGGTTCTGTCACAGACTGTCAATACTGTTCAAGGTAAACACAACTGCTAAATTCGACATCATGTTCAAATAATATGTAATAGCATTATTTATGGTTGTATTAGACAACAATCGTGATAGGTTTCTATTTTATGTGGATAAATAGTATTAAGCTGAATAAACTAAATACCGAAAGTTCACTAGAGTGGTTGTTGATACATATGAGGGAGGAAGAAGATAGGAAGGAAGGGTTAGGCAGTGTTGCCAGTTGTATCGCTAGATATTACCGCTAGATGTAGAGCTATTTACTTCAAATTAGCAACCATTTTTTCATAACTAGAGAGATTTACTAGGGATAATTTAAAAATATCAGACATTCTAGTCATATTACATTGTAAAATTTGCAAAACAAACAAACCAAAACTCTTTAGAAATTGCAGCATTATTCTAACATTGTTTGACTATGTAGCAACATGCTAGCGACTTTTGAGAAAGGATCTAGCGGTATTTTGTGGAGACATACTGGGAGGGTGGGAGGGAGGTTGGTGGTTGCAGTGGTGCCAGTTGTAAAGCTACATATTACCGCTAAATGTAGAGCTATTTACTTCAATCTAGCAACCATTTATTTTATATCTAGAGACATTTACTAGGGATAATTTGAAAATTTCAGACATTCTAGTCATACTACATTGTAAAATTTGCAAAACAAACAAACCAAAACTCTTTAGAAATTGCAGTATTATCCTAACATTGTTTGGCTATGTAGCAACATGCTAGCGACTTTTGAGAAAGGATCTAGCGGTATTTCGTGGTAACACTTTAGGAGGGTTAAAATACGAGTCACACGGGCAATTATTCCCAAAACTTTAAAGGTCCATATCATTGTTATTAAACTAAGCATTTGGCAAAGGGAGGAATTGTTAAAAACCTTAGCCAATACTCTGTCATTCACCAAAAATAAATTTGAATTTATCATTATTATTTGGTAGGGTAGGTATGTATAGGTAGGTTGGCTAAATAATTGCTGGAATTCGTAGGGACTCGAACGGTTTTGAGAGAGTTAAATAAAAAAACAAAAGATAGGACTGAATAATAAAGAGATTATGTTATTAAGCAAAACTGGGGGATGCGTGGAAGCCTATAGACTGTAGACGGTAAACTTTGTGTGGGTAGCGAATTCGGTTTTAAAGTAATTTAAGAATAGACAGTTTTCAATGCTGCGGCCAAACTATTCCACCAATTTATATTTTTTTGGTATCAAAACGTTCGGAATCGCGAGCCTCACCCAACTACGCAAGCATGGCTCTGATCATCGGCGTAGTTTTCCAGATGTGGAATTTTAAGTGGAATTCGAGTTTTTTTTCAAGATTGCCGGAAAAAACCCCACGCGCAAAAGCAAAACCTTCTCTATAAAATTTGCGGAGCATTAGTAGGGGAGTGCGTATGCCAAAGCCCAGTCGTTTCCTGTGAGTGGGAGAGACGGTATTTAAGCGTCAAGTTTTTCGGGAAATCGGCTGCCACGGACCTGTTTGGCCACCATGCCGGATGTTTAACATATCAAAAGTTGCCCAATACAAAAACGCACCTCTTGGGAAAGTTTGATCCCGATCCAAAAAGCGGTTCTGGAGTTATTGCGTCGAAACCGGCACGTAAGAAGAATTTGGATGAAATTCCAGGTTTAATGATTACAATAGGGGTTCCCCGTATGGGACGAACCCCTAATAATACTTTATTCCGGACTTATTGTACATAGGGATTACACTTGCATGTTATTTCTAAATATAACTTGGTCATTATATAACATTAAGTCTAGATAGGGTAATTAGACTATACTCTATTCTATTTAATCTGACGGTAAATTATATCCCTTAGGAGCTAATTTCTCGAAACTTAATGGAAAAATATCAAACCACTGTCTCTGCATCATATTAAGACCAAGTTTATATAATTAGCACCATATTTCACTAAAAAATCTTCAAAATAACTTAGAAATCTTGATGGGAACTCTGCAATTTACCGTCAATTTAAAAGAAAAAGGGAATAGTTACTAAGATAATTATGAGACTGAGTAAAATGTATACCATAAGGAAAGAGTCTTCTGTAATGGATAACTGAACTATAGTCCGTTCATACTAGGTTAAGCAGAAATCGTAACCTCTAACCTCAGCAACTCAAAAATGGTTAGAGCAAATGAGCTTTAAATTTATTTACATATTCCCTAGGCAAGTCTTCCTATTTGGTAAACAAAATTAGCTCGATTACTCTAGTCCTTTTTTATTTATAAGAGGTTAGGTGTTACGATTTCTGCCCAGCCTAGAATGAACACACTTTAGTAATAGCTTAATATTTAGAATGATATAATAATAGCGTCACCGCATTAATATAAACCTCTATGTATAAATCTTTACTCTATTATGATCAAAGTATACGAAAGGTGTTAAAATCGCCAAACCGCGGCCGAGCTTCTTATAATCTCAAAACTAGTGGGGCTAAACATTAGGGAGAAGGGGGTTTAGAAAAACGGTCTGCCTTCTCTTAAGTGTCCTCGCCATTCACTTTCACACGTGATCTTGAGCTTTTCTGCCTTTACGAGACACTATTCCACTCTGTTTGTACCTCATCTATACAACTTATCTAGCCACCCTATCAAAGCTCTTCTCTAGTTCCACACATACATAGTACATCAATAGTACATACTTAGAATATGCTGTTCTTCTCTTCCTTGCAGTATATACTGTTTATACGTTCGTAGTATCTCTGCCTGCATAAACAACTATTTGATTTTGACAATGTCCATTTGCACTCTAATTATGATCTCCAAAACAGTCTCAGTTACTTTCGTAATATGGCCTAACAGTATCAAGCTTCTGCAAGTGCATCATAAACTTAGTGCAATATCTGTTGGTGCAATTATTTTTAGAAATTCAAAATATTACTAACCAGAAGACAACCCGAGATGAATATTAGTGCGCTCAATAATATAATTCTAGTGTAGATTTTCATTGTTTCCTTTCTTTAGAGTTCTTACTTGATTTAGTATATTTTGTTAATTCTTCTTAAGCTCTTCCTTTCTTTATGATTCTGTGTTCTGTGTTCACTATTCGAAATATATACATAACATTTTCTGTGATTATTTTTATGTTAATGTGGATTACGTTCAGAGGAATCTTAATATATAGAATCATAAAATAATCCATAAAATCACATTAAAAAATAACCCAAACCTATTTTGAGACATCGTATCTCTCTCTCTCTCTCTCTCTCTCTCTCTCTTACTCTCTCTCTATATATATAGATATATATATATGTATATATATATATATGTTAGTAAATCCAGGTAATAAATTTTCTTTAATACATACAAGGTTGAAAGAAATGGCAATTTCTGCGTTGGAAATTTTATTATTCAAAGTTTCCAGTTCTCTGATGAGTTTTCGCTGGGTGGCAGGAAGTAGATGAATGAGATAAGCAAAATTCATGGTGGTACAGGGTTACATAAATGTACATGATGATACAGGATATACGACGCGTTTCACTGGACAACCAGCATTATCAAGTAAGGGTAGAATGATATAAAAGGTAAACAGGAAGGGTATATAAATTATAGAGGGTGGTGGATCAGAGGAGGCGAAAATCAGGGGGCAAAAGTCTCCTATTGGTGGAGGGGTATTCTAGGAGTGCAAAAGGGGAACCGCTTCACGCAGGCGCACTGGATGCGGGATGGTGTTGGTCGGGTGGCGGGGTCAAAGCAGATTGGCTGCGTGTCGAGGGGCGTGGCCTAAGTTGTGAGGTCCGTCTGGCAGCGGCAGAAGACGAAGCTGAAGGAGGTAGCGCGGGGGGCTGCGTCAAGGGCACCGGGGGGCGAGGAGGGGCATTAGGTCCTGTATGGTAGTGCCTTTTGGCAGAAGGAAGGATATGAAGGTCTAGAGTTTCGTTGTTGATGTTAGGATGTAAGGCTTGGATATATAACGCTTCGAGTATAGGTAATCTCCTTGGGTCACTTTCTTTATCGAGTATGGTGGTGTTTTTCTCTAACTCGTTGCGTGTGAGGTGGGGGTGGTTGGGGGTAAGATAGTGGTCTTTGATGGCTCCAGCCTGAAGGTGAAGAGTTAACCGACGTGAAAGACGAGTCTGCGTCATGCCAATATAGGAATGAGGTCCACAGTCCTCATAATTACAAGTATATTGGTAAATGACGTGATCGTCGGTCATCGGGCTCTTTATCTTGGTGGAAGCTGGTTTGTTGCGGAGAACGAGGTTGGAGGTCTTGGGGGATTTTGTAATAAATTATTAATTTGATTTTGTTTTCCGGGTTGGTTGGGTGAATGTGCGTGGATGTAGTACGAATGAGAATCGAGAGGATATTGGAAGGTTATTTGAAAGAAGGATGTATGATGTCCTTGCACTGAATGAAACAAAGATGAAAGGAGAGGAAGAAGTGGATTTTGGAAACGTGATAGGTAGAAAGTCTGGAGTAGACGAGGGAGTCAGGGGGAAAGAAGGAGTGGCTATTATTGTGAAGGAGGAGTTGAGAGAGTTTATAAAAGAGTGGAAATAGGTGTCATCAAGGCTAATGTGGGTGAGAATGCGGTTTATGGGTGAAAGGTGGGTTTTTGTAAATGCGTATGGACCAGGAAGTGAAAGAGAGTTAGACGAGGTAGAGGGTTTCTGGGAGGATTTGAGAGATTGTCTACAAGGGTTTGATGAAAATGAAAATGTTATAGTTTTAGGGGCCTAAATGCTAGGGTAGGAAATGAGCCTGTTGAGGGAGTCATCGGTAGTTTTGGTGTGGATGGTGTAAACGAGAGTGGAGAAAGACTGAAAAATGTATGTGAAGAGTGTAGATTGAGTGTAGGTAATACGTTCTTCAAAAAAAGGCGTATACACAAGTACACCTGGCATAGACTTGTGAGGGGAGAGATTGTAGAGAGGGCATTGATGGATTATGTGCTGGTGACAAGGGAAAGATTGTGTAGACTGCTGGATGTGAATGTGATGAGAGGTGAGGCGGAGGGTATGTCAGATCATTACCTGGTGGAGGGAAAGCTAAGAGTTAAGAGTTACAGGAGAATAAGAGACAAGCGTGAAGTAAGAGAGGTAATAAAAGTTAGTGAGTTAGAGAAGAGTGAAAAAGAGAGGGAGTACAAGGAAAGACTAAATGAAAAGTGGATGGAAGTGAGAGAGATGGAAGAGAGAGAAGTAGAGGTTGAATGGCAACAGTTTAAGGAAGGAGTGAAAGCAAGTGCAGAGGTAGTATGCGGCAAAAGGAAAGTAGGAGGCAGAGGTATCAGGAAGGGAAGCGAGTGGTGGAATGATACGGTGAGAAAGGCAGTTGAGGAGAAGAGACAGTGTTTTGAGAGGGTTTTACAGGATGGTAGTGTTGAGGTATGGGAGAGGTACAAGGAGAAAAGGAGAGAGGCAAAACGGAAAATTAGAGAAGCGAAAAAAGATGCAAACGAAAGGTGGGGCCAAAGGCTGAGTGAGAATTTTGAAGAACGAAAGAAGGTGTTCTGGAAGGAGGTAAATAAAGTAAGGAAAGGAGGACAAAAGAGGGAAGAGTCAGTGAAAGATGAAAATGGAGAATTACTAGTGGAACCAGTTGAAGTGAGGAAAAGATATGCAGAGTAATTTGAATCTTTGTTAAATACAAGAGATGGAAGAGAAGCAGTGATTGAAGCAGAGGTGGATGGAGATAGGTTACCCAGGCCACCCAGGTGGCAGGGAATGAATGAAAGGATTGAGGAAAATGAGGTGAAAGAAGCAGTGAAACAAATGAGAGCGGGAAAAGCAGAAGGTTTGGATGGTATTGCTGTGGAGTGTATAAAGAAGGGTGGAGATGTGATAATAGATTGGTTGGTGAGACCTTTCAATGTGTGCTTTGCTGTGTCAATGGTACCAATAGACTGGAAGAGTGCATGTATTGTGCCGTTGTACAAGGGGAAGGGAGATCGGCAGGAGTCTTCAAGTTATAGAGGTATTAGTTTATTGTCAGTGGTTGGAAAGCTGTATGGCAGGGTGTTGATAGAGAGGATAATAAAGTGTACGGAAGTTGCAATAGGAGAAGAACAGTGCGGTTTTAGGAGGGGAAGAGGGTGCGTGGATCAGATGTTTGCAGTAAGACAGTTATGCGAGAAGTATTTAGAGAAGCATAAGGAGATATTTTGGGCTTTTATGGACTTGGAAAAAGCATATGATCGTGTGGACCGTGAAGCAATGTGGAAGGTGTTAAGGATTTATGAAATTGGAGGAAATTTGTTAGAAGCAGTTAAGAGTTTTTATGAAGGGAGCAGAGCATGTGTGAGAGTAGGAAATGGTGAGTTGAGTGAATGGTTTGAGGCAAAGGTAGGTTTGCGACAGGGTTGTGTAATGTCACCATGGCTGTTTAATATGTTTATGGATGGTGTGGTGAGGGAGGTGAAAAGGAGAACTATGGGAAGAGGATTGGGTTTAGTAGGAAAGAATGGTAGAGATTGGGAGTTGAATCAGTTGCTGTACGCTGATGACACAGCATTGGTGGCGGATTCTGATGAGAAACTGCAGCGGGTAGTCAAAGAGTTTGGTGTGGTTTGTGGAAGGAGGAAACTGAAGGTGAACGTCATAAAAGTAAAGTAATGGTGTGTAATAGGGGAGAGCATAGGGTGAATCTAGATGTGAGGCTGGATGGGGAAATATTGGAACAAGTAGAGTGTTTTAAATATCTAGGAGGAACAATAAGCAGGAGTGGAGGTATGGAAGTGGAGGTAAAACAGAGAGTGTGTGAAGGAAGGAAGGTTTTCGGAGCAATGGGAAGTATGTGGAAGACGAGAAATCTCGGAGTGAAAGTAAAAAGTGCACTGTATCAAGGAATTGTTGTGCCAACAGTGATGTATGGGGCTGAGACATGGGCTCTGAAGAAAAAGGAGAAAAGAGGGCTGGATGTGATGGAGATGAGCTGCTTGAGGAGTATGTGTGGAGTTACTCGTAGAGACAGATTGAGAAATGAAGAGATACGTAGGAGAGTGGGGCAGGAGGAACATTTGTCAGCCAGAGTGGACAGAAGGGTGCTGAGCTGGTATGGTCATATTGAACGAATGGGAGATGAAAGGCTTACAAAGAGAATATGTGAGTCAGGTACAAGGGGAGATAGAAGGGCAGGAAGACCCCCATTGAGATGGAGGGACTGTGTAAGAAAGGCTTTTGATGATAGAGGAATGACTATAGATCAGGCAGGGGAAGTGGTGGTGGACAGGAGTGAATGGAGAATGCTTGTGAATAGTTGAGTGAACACGTGGTCATTTGGAGTAAGGGGTTGGGCGCAAGTTGGACTAGATAATAGTCCATCAGGCGCCTGGCCCGGGGAGACGATTAATATGAAGGGTGTGCCTGGAAGTGTGGTGGGAGGGCTTGTCGCTTTGGCTCCGCTGCATGTCTGCCTGCCGAGATCGGAACCTCTCCTGGTGGTTAGGGACCGGGGTGCTGGAGCGACCTTGGTAACCCTTGTCTCTGGGTCTTCTCCTGGGTGACCTGGATGTGTGAGAGTTTGTGTTTTTTATCTGTGTTTATTTTATGTTTTATGTTGTTTTTGTGTTTTCCCTGTTCTTGCTCTGTCTTGAGTCGGCTACCCCCAAAATGGGGATTGGGCCTGAGCATATAGATAGATAGATAGGGTTGGTTGGGTGGACATGCTTGGAGATTATTTCTTTTAAGACAGCCTCGTCATTTTTGTGTTCAGAGGACATGTAATTGCGGTAGAATATCATAATTTCATTGAGCCGGGGGGTCAATGTTAGGAGGGCTTTGGGTGTACCATTTTTCAAGATGATGGTTGATGGTGCTGGAGATGTCGGAGTTGGAGTATCCATTATTCACTAAAACTTGGGATAGTCTTTCTAGTTCCTGGTGGGTGTCGGCCCAGGTAGAGCAGTGCGTGAGGGCTCTCCTTACATAGGCGGAGATGGAGGATAGAAGCTAACGGCGGGGGCATTCACTATCGCCGTTGAGGCATTGTCCTGTGTTAGTTGGTTTAGTGTACACTAAATGGTCCTCCAACCTCTATATACCCTTCCTGTTTACCTTTTATATAATTCTACCCTTACTTGATAATGCTGGTTGTCCAGTGAAACACGTCGTATATCCTGTATCATCATGTACATTTATGTAACCCTGTACCACCAAGAATTTTGCTCATCTCATTCATCTACTTCCTGCCACCAAGCGAAAACTCATCAGAGACCTGGAAACTTTGAATAATAAAATTTCCAACGCAGAAATTGCCATTTCTTTCAACCTCGTATATATATATATATATATATATATATATATATATATATATATTGTTGAGTGGAAGAAAGTCTGGGAGAATCGTTTCACTTTTGGATTGGAGAGTTAGACAGAATTAGGGAGGCAATTTGTAATACCTACTATCTGTAATGAAATAGGCATACACTGAAAAAGCTCTGAAGAATATTGATTATTGTACGAGCGGTAGAAAAGTGAGAGAGATTGTACATAATTAGTTAGAGGAGGTAAGCTAATGAGACACAATGTTGTTTACTCTCTTCATTCGAAAAGTACGGTCTGGGTAGAATTTGCCCACACATGCGAACAGTACTTCATACATGGGTGCACGGTGCTCGTGTACTGAGCAATAAGCTATGTGGGGGGTAGAGAACCCCCGGATATGGTTGAACACACCTAACTTCTGGGAAGCTGTTTTAGCGAGAGTGGTAGTATGATGTTTCCAAGAATGTTCAGAAGGAAAAGAAAAAAGTCATTCCCAGACTGCCAGGCAATCGGCAGGCATGTGTAGGCTGGTGAATAGTCCTGCATTGTCAGGTTGTGGTCCTGTGTGTCCGAGCACGGACATGTGTCTCTGGAAAACTCCTAACATGTTGGGGTTTGCTCATAAAAGTTGGAAGGTTCGGGCCACAATATTTTGTTGTACGAGGCAGATGGGAGGAAGCCAGAGGGCAGTTTTCGTGTCAAGAAGCAGTCTGTTGGCTGTCTCCTATTGTCAGATAAAATACACGTCGCCCACATTCTCCATCCAAACAATAAAATAAAATAAAACATAGTATCCCAACACTGGGTTTCATGTCACGAATTTCCCATTTGTAATGTCCATAGTAATTGGACAATAGTTGGATGATTGAGAGCGATCACCCTTCTTCGGGACAAATTAAATGAAAGCAAACGTCTGACAAGGAGATGATCTTAGTTTTTTTAATTTATTAACAGTGGTTCTCAACCTCTGGGTCACGACCCAAATTTAGGTCACAAGCCATGTTAAAAGGGTCGCCAAGGGTGTCTGAAATTTATACTATTATTGTTCATATGTTCTTAAAATACATTATGTTGAATATCTTGTTGTTAGTCAATACTTATCGGTTCCCAAGTCATATTTATGTTGATTTCGCTAAAGCCAGATTACGTTTTCAGCTTAGAAATACTCCCCAACACCTACGCTGCAATTACATTTTAAATCTAACCTTTGCTATGTAGGAGATGGAGAGAGGGAGGGAGGGATTAAATAAATTACGGTGGTGGGCCAGTGTTGTCATTTAACGGTTCTCCTGCAAACACTTAGCAGTTAGCTGTAACCCTGGACAGTGCACTATTAAGCAAATCTCGCGCGTTGACATTCCATAGATGTCAAAGTGGTGATAGTAAATATAGACATTAAATTGTTTTTAGATGACAATGGTAACGATAATATGTAGTACTTAAAAGCATGTCTGTACTTGTGGATCTTAAACACACATTTAGGAAGATTTAGCACACTCTCATAAGCCATTGCATCCAGGAAGAACTTTATGAATAGTTTAAAAAGCACAGACCCTGGCAACCCTGGAGGCGGGGTTAGAGTGTCAGTTATGTTTCAACTACTCATGTGGGAAGGTGAGATACATGCTGGACTCGTAATTAGAGGACAGAGAAAGACGAAATAGTTTGCCTAGACAGGGAGTCGGCATGAAATAACAGTTTATAAGAGCAAAAGGAGGGACACCATTTGGTCCGTACGCCTTTTTAGTATGAAGCTCATAACTCTCTCTCTCTCTCTATATATATATATATATATATATATATATATATACTAGCAGGGGTACCCGGCATTGCCCGGGTAATCACCATAATCACCATCACTACTACCACCACTACTACTACCATAAACACCATCATCAATCACTACTACTACTACCATAATCACCGGCCTCGACCTCCCTGTGCCTCATTAAACGGCGACCTCGATTTCGGCCGCTAAATGACCTCCGATTTTGGATCTGACCTCATCCGTACCCCAATTTTGGAGGGCTGCAAACAACTTTCGTTCCATACACCTTTTCGATCGGAGGCCTCCTTCTGCCCAAAATGGCCCTTTTTCCGATTTCGCGCCCATTTCCTCCGTCCCTATCACCCTTGGGAATTCTATTTTTTCACTATAACCTGCCTAGGGACCCCCTTACTATGCATACCAAGTATGAACGCTCTAGCTTAAAAACTGCGGCCGCCTATAAAGAACAGACAGACAGACACACAGACAACCGAAAATAGTATATTCAATCGCTAGTAGGGGTACCCGGCGTTGCCCGGGTAATCACCATAATCACCATCACTACTACCACCACTACTACTACCATAATCACCATCATCAATCACTACTACCACAATCACTACTATAATCACCGGCCTCGACCTCCCTGTGCCTCATTAAACGGCGACCTCGATTTCGGCTGCTAAATTACCTCCGATTTTGGATCTGACCTCATCAGTACCTCCATTTTAGGGGGCTGCGAACAACTTTCGTTCCATACACCTTTTCGATCTGAGGCCTCCTTCTGCCCCAAACGGCCATTTTTCCGATTTCGCGCCCATTTTCTCCGTCCCTTTCACCCTGGGGAATTCTATTTTTTCACTAAAACCTGCCTAGGGACCCCCTTACTATGCATACCAAGTATGAACGCTCTAGCTTTAAAAATGTGGCCATGCATAAAGAACAGACAGACAGACACACACACAGACAATCGAAAATATTATATAGACTACTACAACAATCATCACAATACTACTACTACCATCATTACCGGCCTCGACCTCCCTGTGCCTCATTAAACGGCGACCTCGATTTCGGCCGCTAAATGACCTCCGATTTTAGATCTGACCTCAACCGTACTCCCCATTTTGGGGGGCTGCGAACAACTTTCACACCTTTTCGATCGGAGGCCTCCTTCTGCCCCAAATGTAAATTTTTGTTTAAACCAAAAGCGATTGCGCCCATTTTCTCCGTCCCTTTCACTAAAACCTGCCTAGGGACCCCCTTACTATGCATACCAAGTATGAACGCTCTATAGCTTAACAATTGTGGTCATGCATAAAGAACAGACAGACAGACAGACACACAGACAATCGAAAATATTATATAGACATGTAATATATATATATACAGTATATACAGTATATATATATATATATATATTATATATATATATATATATATATATATATATATATATATATATATATATATATATATATATATATATATATATATATATATATATATATATATATATATGTGTGTATATATATATACATATACAGTATATATATATATATTTTTTTTTTCTATTTGATTGAGGGAGGCAAAAGACAGAACTGCCTATAGCGAGTGCCTACCCCATAATTGAAAGTGTGACGGGGCCAAAATCAAGGGACATTCGAGCCAAAATGCCTTGACACACAGAGTTTGAAGCAATTTAAGTAATAGGAAGAGGGAAAGACTGATTCTGGGAGAGAGTTCCAGAGCTCAGCTGTTGAGTAGAAAAAAGTTTGAGAGTAACGTTTCACTCTTGGGTTGGAGAGTTGCACAGAGTAGGGGTGGGATTGAGATGCAAGACGGGTACCACGTGCCCTACGTAAAGGAGGTGGTACACACTGGGAAAGCTCTGAGGAACACTGATTATTATAGTAGCGATAGAATAGCGAGAGAGATGCAACATTGCAGCGGAGAGAGAGAGATTGCAGAGAGTTGGTGAGTGGACGGGAGTTAATGATACGAAAGGCCTTCCTTTCAACTTTTCTAGGGGAGCGGTGTGAGAGGAACCTCCCCACACATGTGAACAATACTCAATACAAGGACGCACTATGCCCCTGTACAGAGCAAGAAGCTGTGCAGGGGAAAAGAACCCCCTAAGGCAGTTGAGCACACCCAGCTTCTGGGAGGCTGCCTTAGCAAGACTGGTAATATGGTCCTTCCAACTGAGAGCAGAAGAAAAGGATATATATATATATATATATATATATGTATATAATATATATACAGTATATATATATATATATATATATATATATATATATATATATATATATATATATATATATATATATATATATATATATATATATATATATATATATATATATATATATATATATATATATTGATATATATATATATATATATATATATATATATATATATATATATATATATATATATATATATATATATATATATATATATAATATATATATATATATATATAATATATATATATATATATATATATATATATATATATACCGGTATATATAATTATATACTGTATATACACATATAAATTATAATATTCCATATAATATTTTGTAACAGATACATGATGGTTTTTCTATTTTCTTGTGATTTATTGCAGTGTTCCGTGGGCACATGGAGGTTTGTGAGTAGTTTGTTCTTCCTTCTGGACTCAGATAATTGAATAAGGTATTCTTAAACATTGACTCCTATTAATGGTTTATTTACACTACACACAATATATCTTAATGTTTTGTCTTCACTCCTTATTTCCGTTTGGTTTCGTGTTTCTATTCGTGTATACTGAAATAATTAAGCAGTTTTCAATAATGTGCTTGTCATAGTGTACAGTGCCGTGTACACACATTTGGTTTTAATGCATATTTTGGTCTTCAATCTCCAATATATTATTTGTATTGTAAAATTTTTTGTCTTTTTATATATTATTTATCCTTTTATTTTCACTCTGCTACTTTGTTCACTTTTCTCACTAGGTCTATACTATTATCTATCATTAACTCATAAAACTGCGAAGCCATGGTAATTCAAATCCTCCCGCCAATCTAAGGCATTTGGTTCTATTCTGAAAAAAATCGTCATATGTAACATATATATAATTATTACCTATCCATATGCGCCTATTTTGCTTTTAATATGAACATATGAACATGTAAGACGTATTATTGCCGCAAGGTCATATCATGAGGCGAGAGCAGTATATGTTCCCTCTACAAGCTCTTGATCGATACTGATGAGTCTGAGTAGAGGTCTCTGTGTTGCAAGGATTTCTAGCTGCCTCACCCGGGAGGGGGAATTTTGCACCAAAAATTATCCGATAAAAAGGGGAATAAGAGGAAAAATAGCTGATAATTGAGGAGGGGGGAAAAGGGGGGGAGACACACATAGGAGCGGTAGCAAGTAATGGAGGGGAATTATCTCACCTAATCACAAATGGCTTTGTTTTGAGTGCCACTGGGATGTTTTCTAATTTTTTTTTTATGCTCTGGATCTATTGAGGACGGTCGCAGTGCACCAGAAAAACCTCTATTGAGGACGGTCTCTGTTTTTGGGTTAAATACGATTAGGTGGACAATTAGGCAAGTTTTTGTTCTGAATCTCGGGGTTGTACAGTGAGGCTGATTTAGACTGGGCGATGTTAAGTAAATCAGTATCAAGGCTACCTGTATTATCTATAATGATAGAGTTACCTACAGATATACTGCCTAGCCTCCGTTGAACAGGATGTTTAATGCTAGGTAATATTGCAGGGCACTCTTCACTAGAGGATACAACTGAGATCTTCCTTTCTTGCCTAGGAAGCCCGAATTCAGAACCCAAAAATGGATTCAAGCCAGTAGGCCGATTGCTTGATTTAACTTGGTTCAGTGGGGAGAGTAACTCTGTTTTTATCGGTACTTTGGGGGCCCTGTCTCGGGGCAATAGGGGCATGCGTGATACTCTGATTTTGTGTTTGGCAGGGAACCAGTTGCACTAAGGTTTGTTTGCATTCGGGGATTACTTGAGGATGATGCTCGGGGTGTCTTAACTCTCTTATTTACTCGGGGCTGTACCTGATGGGTATTTGGGAGTGATAAGTCAGATTGTTCAGTTAACTTTGGCCTGGTGGTTTCTGCATTATTAACACTGGTTAGGGAAGTTATTTCTGGCTTGGAATATTTGTTTAGCATCTTATCATTATCCTCATATTTGTTATGGTACTCTACAGGGGAACACTGGGGGGCTTGATGGTATATTTGCATAGTTTCGTGGGTCCCTTATTTCCACGTGTTGATCTGGGTGGCTACCATAGTTTCCCCTCTTGATGTCGTTTGCTGTCTTTGGTTTGGGGCGGCTACTATAGTTTGCCGTCCGGAATGCATTTTCCTTCTTTGGCTTCTTCTCGCTGTTGTCCCATCTCTTTGACGGCCCGGGTTGTTTTGACTTGTGGTGTTATTGGTAGGCGGGAGAAGGTGGGTGGCGTTGTTTGAGATAACTTCTTCGGGTTTGAGGGCCCAGGTTGTTGCTCGTACTTTCTTATGGAAGTATCGTAGCTGTGTTGACTTGTGGTGTTATTGGTAGACGTGAGAAGGTGGGTGGTGTTGTTTGAGATAACTTCTTCGGCCCCGTCATCTCAGGCTCACTAACGTTCGGCAGGACAAAAATTGACATCTAAATCACACGAAAGGTCTTATTATTGACAAAGAAATGGGGCGAAAGGTCTTAAAATCGACAAACTAATGGGGCAAACATCTTAAATCTTAAAACGAAAGGGGCTAAACATGAGGGAGAAGGATATCTAGAAAAATGGCAAATCCCCCCTTGACCATTTCAAGATATGAGGACGCGTTTCTCACTTTTAACCTTTTATCCAGTTTAGGAAGAAATTGTGGGAGTCGTAGAGTTAATTAGAAGAGTTTTTTTATCCATCTGATGTCAAGAGTGCGTTCCAAATCTGATTAAAAACGTCCAATGTTTGCCAAAATTAAGGGGGGGGATGGGCCGTTTTTGTTGGTCCTCTTTATCCTTCATGTTTAGACCCATTAGTTTTGAGATTTTAAGATGTTTGCACTATAAGTTAGTCAATGTTAAGACCTTTCGCCCCATTTCTTTGTCAATATTCAGATCTTTCGTGCTCTTTAGTTATACAGTTTTTTTCCTGGCGAGCGATAGCAAGCCTGTAATTGTGGAGGAACCGGCCTTAGGCCGTGACATTTTTCTACCGAAAAATTTAAAAATTTATATCATAGGGGGATCTAATGGATCTTTTTTTAAGTTTGATGGAGGTCTATGGAGGAAACTAAAAAATAAATGAAAATATATATATATAGACCCAACAAAATAACCACTATCCCCTTAAGTCAAAAAGCTTCCTAAAAGACTGAAGGGGGTTATTTTGTGTGGTCAGAGTTGCACTTGTAGAAGTATGGCAGTAGGTACCACATGATCGGCGGCCACAAACTCAGCCTCTCATGACGTAATAGACGCTGCTGTAGCACCCAGTCACGTCAATCAACCAACCTGGGGGAAGGACAGGGGAGTTAGCCAGAATAATAATAATAAAGTAGACGTGACGTTTTGCCCAAAATCAAAACGGCATACCCAACTCTCCGATGGGTTACCATCCTCACTACTAATACCATCATCAATCACAATCAACATAATCACTACTACTGCCATCATCACTACAACTGCCACAATTATCACGAGTACTGTCATCATCACCATTACTATAATCATCATCACTACTACAATTACAATTATCACTACTACTCTCACCATAATCACTGTCCATTGTCACTAGCATCTTAATCACTACTATCATCATTGATACTACAACTATCAACCATCATTACTAATATTATCACCACCATCTTACAATCATCATTACTACTGTTAACATCATCACTACTACTATAACCATCATCATTACTACTGTCACAAATATTACCATAATTGATCTACTGTCACCATAATAACTACTACTGCCATCATCACCATTACTATGAACTTCATCACCACAACTATCATCATCATCACTACAAATTTCACCATCCTCACTACTACTCACCATCATCACTAATACTCACACCATCGTCACTACCATCATCACTACTGTCATTATTATCACTACAACTATCATCATTACTTGTCACCATCATCACTACTTTTATGACCATCATTACTACTACTGTCACCATCAAATCTACTACAGTCATCATCATCAATACAACTACAACCATCATTACTACAATTATAACCATTATCACTACCATCACCATAAATCCAAATATTACTACCATCACTTCTAATGCCAACTAAATTAACTTAACCTATCAAATGCGTAGCGAGATGTTTTCGCTCCCAGAACGAATGCATTCTTATTGTGTGAATCACACACTAAGAACGCCATCATTGCTGGGGGGGGGGGGGGGGGGTGAACCATATTTTGGACCTAAAATCATACCTATTGCATTAATTCAAAAAATCTTTTTTGACTGACTGTTGCATTCTCGCAACAAATGTTCGTATGAAATATGGTGAAAATCCGTCCAACGGTCTAGGAGGAGTTCCGAGACAGACGGACGACGACGACGACGCCGCCGCCGCCGCCGACGACAGAATTTTTGTTAATGTGGTACCCACTATACGGGGGGGGCGATACCAAACTCTGCTTACGCAGAGTTGATAATAATAATATTAATAATAGTCGTAATGCCCTGTACCCAAATAATCCAGCAACCACAGTACTACCCGACTTGACGTCTAGGAAAGCGTAAAATAGTCGTTGGTGGCAAAGTCTAATAAACCCACCACGTGAATCACCACGAGACTATCACCTGATTCTTTCAAGGAAAACTAAGGTTGCCATCCTATTGTACGTCCGTGGTAGTACAGTGGGTTAGCACTCGAGTTTGGTAAAAACCTACTGAGGTCCCTAACCAGGATTCGAACAGGCAGGCCACTGAGCTTGGGGTTTTTCGGGAGGGTTAAATTCCCTTCGCACCCAGCATTTCAATGGTGGCAGTCACTGAACGTGATCTGGTAGCTAGATAAAGCACCTATCACGCGGACCTTAAAATTATTGAGATTGCTGAGGTGATGTGGCTACGATACCTTACGACCTTAAAAGAGGCTAGGGACAGTTAGCCTTGTTAAAGAAGGATGTAGTGTAATGCCCTGTCCTCAAAAAATCCCGCAACCACAGTACTACCTGAGTTGACGTCTGGAATAGCGTAAAATAGTCGGTGGCGAAGTCTAACAAACCCACCACGTGAATCACCACAGCTTGGTTCTTTCAAGGAGAACCAAGGTTGCTAACTTATTGTACATCCGTGATATTACAGTGGGTTAGCACGGGAGTCTGGTAAAACCGACTGAGGTACCTAACCAGGGTTCGAAACCGCACCAGGCAGGCCACTGTGCCTGGGGATTTTTGGGAGGGTTAAATTCCCTTCGCACCCAGCATTTCAATAATAATAATAGTTGTTCTATTTCTTTAACTGTCTTGATAGCGTAATGCATAAGTGCGCGGAATTTTGGTGTGAGTATCCTAGGTTTGAGTCCTTGGAGTGCCACATGTATTTGTTGATTTCATTAATTGAGTTTAGAGGTAAAGTTGTTTGGTGAAAAAATATACCAGGTTTTTACTGGGTTTGTATTAACTAATTAGGTAGGTTCTTACTTGACTGGGGAAAAGGAGACCAACACAAACACAAGTACGAAGGCAATAGAGGATAATATAACACAGAGTACAAACATAGATTATTCTTATTCCACATTAACATATAATTATAAGTGCAAGGTTACATCAGACATGGATGGGAAATTATATAACAGCATGATCGAGGATCTACGAGGCGTCTCAAGGGAAAGATCTTTTGACAGGTTCTGACAGTCTTTGAAAATGTGGCTGCGTTGTATTCCTGATGACGTCCTGGTCTGTGGTGGTGGTCCTGACGTGTGACTGTTGCATGGTTGATGAAGACTTCCTTGGGGTCGTCTGAAGATCTGCAGGGTTGAGGTCTTATATGAATACGAGCCGTTTCACCAGTGTCTTTAGCTCTCTTATCGTAGGACTTGAGTAGGGAGTCTTTTCACCAGTGTCTTACGCCCTCCACTACTAGTCCTTGACCTTGTCTTCCTACAGGAATCTAAGAAAGAACTTTGATGTTAGATTTTGAGTTTATACTAGTACGAGCCGTTTAGCCAGTGTCTTACGCTCTTGTATCACAGACTTAAGTAGGAAGTTGTCTCACCAGTGTTTTACACCCTCCACTATGAATCTCTAACCCAGACTTGCTACAGGAGTT
This sequence comes from Paralithodes platypus, assembly GCA_032716605.1. NCBI lineage: Eukaryota > Metazoa > Arthropoda > Malacostraca > Decapoda > Lithodidae > Paralithodes > Paralithodes platypus. The sequence continues at coordinate 9,052,810 of CM064484.1, read as the reverse complement.
TCTGGAAGAACTTTGATGTTGGATTTTGTGTTTAACGGGTACGAGCCGTTTCACCAGTGTCTTACGCTCTCGTAACATGGACATAAGAAGGGAGTTGTTTCACCAGTGTCTTACACTCTCCACTACGAGTCCTCACTGAGAAAGAAGCCGTTTTACTAGTGTCTTACGCTCTACCAACCAGCCTCACTATTTTTGTAGGTTTACTAGAACCACTTGTCGGTACTGCATACTCTAATTATAGTAAATCATGTACCAAGGCAATGTAATTAAGTTGGGTGTATCCAGTGTGGCCCAACAAGAATACTAGCAAATCCAAGATACCTTCGAGAATAGCGTCAAGTAGTTCCACCAGTGTCTTAATCCCTCAAGGCAATTTTTGGGATAATACTCACAAGTTTTCTGATACTATCCCAACTGGTGTGGTCCATCTAAATGGACAAATGTAAGTAGCGGGGTACCCCAGGGATCGGTACTAGGACTAATTATCTTTCTAATTTACATCAACGACATAGATGAGGGTCTCACCTGTACAATCTCAAAATTTGCTGACGATACAAAAATTGCAAATAGCGTACTCTCAAAAGGACAAGTTGACGATATGCAACACAATCTAGATATATTGTCATGTTGGGCCCAAATTTGGCAAATGCGTTTCAATGCGGATAAATGTAAAGTACTACATGTCGGATACCTAAATGAGAAAGCAAACTATTCGATGAATGGCACTCAGCTTAAGAATGTAAACAGAGAAACCGATCTGGGAGTAACAATATCGAGTAACCTAAAACCGAGTCAACAATGTTCAGAAGTTGTTAAGAAGGCAAACAAAATAATTGGCTTTATAGGCAGGTCATTTGAGCATAAATTCAAAGAAGTTATCCTAACCCTTTACAATTCCTTAATCCGCCCTCTTCTGGAATACTGCGTTCAATCCTGGTGCCCTTATTACCAAAAAGATATAAACAAGCTAGAACGAGTTCAACGTAGAGTTACCAAAATGATACCTAGCCTAAAGAACAAACCATACGAAGAGCGTCTTAGAGAATTAAATCTATTTCCTTTAACCCAGCGCAGATTAAGAGGTGACTTAATTCAAGTGTTCAAAATCATCAAAGGCATCGACAATATGAACTGTAGTAAGTACTTCACTATCGACCAATCTAATTACACGGGGAAACGGTTGCAAAATTATTGGTAAATATTTTAACTCGCACGAATCTAAGAATTTCTTCTTCAATCGAGTTGTCAACTTGTGGAATGGGCTTCCCCGAAACGTTATAGACTGCATCACCGTTGATTCATTTAAACTCCGCCTAGACAAATATCTCTCATCAAACCCGCGACTGACTGCGTTTGTAAATTATTAACTTTATTTTATCCCCCCCTCAGTTACTAACCCATCTGTCCTCTGCTAACTTCCTAATCCTGCCACGGACATTAGTTCCAGGGCAGTAATTCTCTTTCGAATGTTCCCTTACCCACTCTAAACCACTGTTTGGACACTTGATCCTCAGTGTTTTGGAGGACAAACACCCTAGAAGGGTCACTAGATATGTTGTTGCTTGATTTCCTTTGTACTCCTTTGTACTCCTTTGTAATAGTATCTGTCCAACTCTACTGATGATGAGGTAGGCTGAGATGTTCTTACCAATTCCGTCATTCTCCTCGGTGAGGCATTTCACGGCTAGAGGGGCGGCTGTGCGTGGAGGAGGGTCTAAGCCGGCTGTGGTAGCCCTTCTGGGAATCCACACGATGGTGATGGTGCATCTCCGAGTAAGAAGGGCGCGTGGTGTGTTGGTTTCTATGCACAGATTTCTCATCACGACGTCTTAAGGGTTTATCTTGATTTGGTGTTATCATCAGTAGGTGCCATCCTCACAAGTAAGTTCATTCCTGGGATCGGGGGAAGTGCCCGAGTGATGCAGGCGACCCGAGCGAAGCAAACAAACAAACTCCCACGGCGAGTAAGAGACATGAGGGACATCTCGTTAGACAACTTCAAGAGAGCCCTAGATGTCGAACTGCAAAAAGTGCCAGACGAGCCCATCCTCGCAAGGGAGCAAGCTGTCGCTTCAAACAGTCTACTGCACCAAATCACCACCCATAACGAGGGGCGTCGCACTCCTTGGTGCCGCTAGAGGAGCGGCGAACACATCCAAAGGTATCCAAAGGTATGGTGAGGAGTCGCTTGTGCCCTCTTGTCTTGGTGGCGTGATGACAGTGGTTGTTAGTGCCTGCGTGGCCTTATCTCTGATTTGTCTCCATGGTGCTTTTCTTCCCTATCTCAATAATAAATAATAATAATAATAATAATTTATTCCGGACTCATTGTACATAGGGATTACACTTGCATGTTATTTCTAAATATAACTTGGTCATTATATAACATTAAGTCTAGATAGGGTAATTAGACTATACTCTATTCTATTTAATCTGACGGTAAATTATATCCCTTAGAAGCTAATTTCTCGATACTTAATGGAAAAATATCAAACCACTGTCTCTGCATCTTATTAAGACCAAGTTTATATAATTAGCACCATATTTCAGAAATCTTGATGGGAACTCTGCAATTTACCGTCAATTTAAAAGAAATAGGGAATAGTTACTAAGATAATTATGAGACTGAGTAAAATGTATACCATAAGGAAAGAGTCTTCTGTAATGGATAACTGAACTATAGACCGTTCATACTAGGTTAAGCAGAAATCGTAACCTCTAACCTCTGCAACTCAAAAATGGTTAGAGCAAATGAGCTTTCAATTTATTTACATATTCCCTAGCCAAGTCTTCCTATTTGGTAAACAATATTAGCTCGATTACTCTAGTCCTTTTTTATTTATAAGAGGTTAGGTGTTACGATTTCTGCCCAACCTAGAATGAACAGACTTTAGTAATAGCTTAATATTTAGAATGATATAATAATAGCGTCACCGCATTAATATAAACCTCCATGTATAAATCTTTACTATATTATGATCAAAGTATACGAAAGGTGTTAAAATCGCCAAACTAATGGGCCGAGCTTCTTATAATCTCAAAACTAGTGGGGCTAAACATTAGGGAGAAGGGGGTTTAGAAAAACGGTCTGCCTTCCCTTTAGTGTCCTCGCCATTCACTGTCACACGTGATCTTGAGCTTTTCTGCCTTTACGAGACACTATTCCACTCTGTTTGTACCTCATCTATACAACTTATCTAGCCACCCAATCAAAGCTCTTCTCTAGTTCCACACATACATAGTACATCAATAGTACATACTTAGAATATGCTGTTCTTCTCTTCCTTGCAGTATATACTGTTTATACGTTCGTAGTATATCTGCCTGCATAAACAACTATTTGATTTTGACAATGTCCATTTGCACTCTAATTATGATCTCCAAAACTCAGTTACTTTCGTAATATGGCCTAACAGTATAAAGCTTCTGCAAGTGCATCATAAACTTAGTGCAATATATGTTGGTGCAATTATTTTTAGAAATTAAAAATATTACTAACCAGAAGACAACCCGAGATGAATATTAGTGCGCTCAATAATATAATTCAAGTGTAGATTTTCATTGTTTCCTTTCTTTAGATTTCTTACTTGATTTAGTATATTTTGTTAATTCTTCTTAAGCTCTTCCTTTCTTTATGATTCTGTGTTCTGTGTTCACTATTCGAAATATATACATAACATTTTCTATGATTATTTTTATGTTAATGTGGATTACGTTCAGAGGAATCTTAATATATAGAATCATAAAATCATCCATACAATCACATTAAAAAATAACCCAAACCTATTTTGAGACATCGTATCTCTCTCTCTCTCTCTCTCTCTCTCTTACTCTCTCTCTCTATATATAGATATATATATATGTATATATATATATATGTTAGTAAATCCAGGTAATAAATTTTCTTTAATACATACGAGGTTGAAAGAAATGGCAATTGCTGCGTTGGAAATTTTATTATTCAAAGTTTCTAGGTCTCTGATGAGTTTTCGCTGGGTGGCAGGAAGTAGATGAATGAGATAAGCAAAATTCATGGTGGTACAGGGTTACATAAATGTACATGATGATACAGGATATACGACGCGTTTCACTGGACAACCAGCATTATCAAGTAAGGGTAGAATGATATAAAAGGTAAACAGGAAGGGTATATAAATTATAGAGGGTGGAGGATCAGAGGAGGCAAAAATCAGGGGGCAAAAGTCTCCTATTGGTGGAGGGGTATTCTAGGAGTGCAAAAGGGGGAACCGCTTCACGCCGGCGCACTGGATGCGGGATGGTGTTGGTCGGGTGACGGGGTCAAAGCTGATTGGCTGCGTGTCGAGGGGCGTGGCCTAAGTTGTGAGGTCCGTGTGGCGCCGGCAGAAGACGAAGCTGAAGGAGGTAGCGCGGGGGGCTGCGTCAAGGGCACCGGGGGGCGAGGAGGGGCGTTAGGTCCTGTAAGGAAGTGCCTTTTGGCAGAAGGAAGGATCTGAAGGTCTAGAGTTTGGTTGTTGATGTTAGGATGTAAGGCTTGGATATATCACGCTTCGAGTATAGGTAATCTCCTTGGGCCACTTTCTTTATCGAGTATGGTGGTGTTTTTCTCTAACTCGTTGCGTGTGAGGTGGGGGTGGTTGGGGGTGAGATAGTGGTCTTTGATGGCTCCAGCCTGAAGGTGAAGAGTTAACCGACGTGAAAGACGAGTCTGCGTCATGCCAATATAGGAATGAGGTCCACAGTCCTCATAATTACAGGTATGTTGGTAAATGACGTGATCGTCGGTCATCGGGCTCTTTATCTTGGTGGAAGCTGGTTTGTTGCGGAGAACGAGGTTGGAGGTCTTGGGGGATTTGTAATAAATTATTAATTTGATTTTGTTTTCCGGGTTGGTTGGGTGGACATGCTTGGAGATTATTTCTTTTAAGACAGCCTCGTCATTTTTGTGTTCAGAGGACATGTAATTGCGGTAGAAGATCTTTATTTCATTGGTGGGGGGGGGGGGGGAGGGGGGGGGGGTCAAAGGTTAGGAGGGCTTTGGGTGTACCATTTTACAAGACGATGGTTGAGGGTGCTGGAGATGTCGGAGTTGGAGTATCCATTATTCACTAAAACTTGGGATAGTCTTTCTAGTTCCTGGTGGGTGTCGGCCCAGGTAGAGCAGTGCGTGAGGGCTCTCCTTACATAGGCGGAGATGGAGGATAGAAGATAACGGGGGGGGGGGGGGGGGGGCATTCACTATCGCCGTTGAGGCATTGTCCTATGTTAGTTGGTTTAGTGTACACTAAATGGTCCTCCAACCTCTATATTTACCCATCCTGTTTACCTTTTATATCATTCTACCCTTACTTGATAATGCTGGTTGTCCAGTGAAACACGTCGTATATCCTGTATCATCATGTACATTTATGTAACCCTGTACCACCATGAATTTTGCTCATCTCATTCATCTACTTCCTGCCACCAAGCGAAAACTCATCAGAGACCTGGAAACTTTGAATAATAAAATTTCCAACGCAGAAATTGCCATTTCTTTCAACCTCGTATATATATATATATATATATTGTTGAGTGGAAGAAAGTCTGGGAGAATCGTTTCACTTTTGGATTGGAGAGTTAGACAGAATTAGGGAGGCAATTTGTAATACCTACTATCTGTAATGAAATAGGCATACACTGAAAAAGCTCTGAAGAATATTGATTATTGTACGAGCGGTAGAAAAGTGAGAGAGATTGTACATAATTAGTTAGAGGAGGTAAGCTAATGAGACACAATGTTGTTTACTCTCTTCTTTCGAAAAGTACGGTCTGGGTAGAATTTGCCCACACATGCGAACAGTACTTCATACATGGGTGCACGGTGCTCGTGTACTGAGCAAGAAGCTATGTGGGGGTAGAGAACCCCCGGATATGGTTGAACACACCTGGGAAGCTGTTTTAGCGAGAGTGGTAGTGTGATGTTTCCAAGAATGTTCAGATGGAAAAGAAAAAAGTCATTCCCAGACTGCCAGGCAATCGGCAGGCATGTGTAGGCTGGTGAATAGTCCTGCATTGTCAGGCTGTGGTCCTGTGTGTCCGAGCCCGGACATGTGTCTCTGGAAAACTCCTAACATGTTGGGGTTTGCTCATAAAAGTTGGAAGGTTCGGGCCACAATATTTTGTTGTACGAGGCAGATGGGAGGAAGCCAGAGGGCAGTTTTCGTGTCAAGAAGCAGTCTGTTGGCTGTCTCCTATTGTCAGATAAAATACACGTCGCCCACATTCTCCATCCAAACAATAAAATAAAATAAAACATAGTATCCCAACACTGGGTTTCATGTCACGAATTTCCCATTTGTAATGTCCATAGTAATTGGACAATAGTTGGATGATTGAGAGCGATCACCGTTCTTCGGGACAAATTAAATGAAAGCAAACGTCTGACAAGGAGATGATCTTAGTTTTTTTAAATTTATTAACAGTGGTTCTCAACCTCTGGGTCACGACCCAAATTTAGGTCACAAGCCATGTTAAAAGGGTCGCCAAGGGTGTCTGAAATTTATACTATTATTGTTCATATGTTCTTAAAATACATTATGTTGAATATCTTGTTGTTAGTCAATACTTATCGGTTCCCAAGTCATATTTATGTTGATTTCGCTAAAGCCAGATTACGTTTTCAGCTTAGAAATACTCCCCAACACCTACGCTGCAATTACATTTTAAATCTAATGTATGTAGGAGATGGAGAGAGGGAGGGAGGGATTAAATAAATTACGGTGGTGGGCCAGTGTTGTCATTTAACGGTTCTCCTGCAAACACTTAGCAGTTAGCTGTAACCCTGGACAGTGCACTATTAAGCAAATCTCGCGCGTTGACATTCCATAGATGTCAAAGTGGTGATAGTAAATATAGACATTAAATTGTTTTTAGATGACAATGGTAACGATAATATGTAGTACATATAAGCATGTCTGTACTTGTGGATCTTAAACACACATTTAGGAAGATTTAGCACACTATCATAAGCCATTGCATCCAGGAAGAACTTTATGAATAGTTTAAAAAGCACAGACCCTGGCAACCCTGGAGGCGGGGTTAGAGTGTCAGTTATGTTTTAACTGCTCAAGTGGGAAGGTGAGATACATGCTGGACTCGTAATTAGAGGACAGAGAAAGACGAAATAGTTTGCCTAGACAGGGAGTCGGCATGAAATAACAGTTTATAAGAGCAAAAGGAGGGACACCATTTGGTCCGTACGCCTTTTTAGTATGAAGCTCATAACTCTCTCTATATATATATATATATACTAGCAAGGGTACCCGGCGTTGCCCGGGTAATCACCATAATCACCATCACTACTACCACCACTACTACTACCATAATCACCATCATCAATCACTACTACTACTACCATAATCACCTCGACCTCCCTGTGCCTCATTAAACGTCGACCTCGATTTCGGCCGCTAAATGACCTCCGATTTTGGATCTGACCTCATCCGTACCCCAATTTTGGGGGGCTGCAAACAACTTTCGTTCCATACACCTTTTCGATCGGAGGCCTCCTTCTGCCCAAAACTGCCCTTTCTCCGATTTCGCGCCCATTTCCTCCGTCCCTTTCACCCTTGGGAATTCTATTTTTTCACTATAACCTGCCTAGAGACCCCCTTACTATGCATACCAAGTATGAACGCTCTAGCTTAAAAACTGCGACCGCCTATAAAGAACAGACAGACAGACAGACACACAGACAACCGAAAATATTATATTCAATCACTAGCAGGGGTACCCGGCGTTGCCCGGGTAATCACCATAATCACCATCACTACTACCACCACTACTACTACCATAATCACCATCATCAATCACTACTACCACAATCACTACTATAATCACCGGCCTCGACCTCCCTGTGCCTCATTAAACGGCGACCTCGATTTCGGCTGCTAAATGACCTCCGATTTTGGATCTGACCTCATCCGTACCTCCATTTTGGGGGGCTTCGAACAACTTTCGTTCCAAACACCTTTTCGATCTGAGGCCTCCTTCTGCCCCAAACGGCCATTTTTCCGATCTCGCGCCCATTTTCTCCGTCCCTTTCACCCTGGGGAATTCTATTTTTTTACTAAAACCTGCCTAGGGACCCCCTTACTATGCATACCAAGTATGAACGCTCTAGCTTAAAAATGTGGCCATGCATAAATAACAGACAGACAGACACACACACAGACAATCAAAAATATTATATAGACTACTACAACAATCATCACAATACTATTACTACCATAATTACTGGCCTCGACCTCCCTATGTCTCATTAAACGGCGACCTCGATTTCGGCCGCTAAATGACCTCCGATTTTAGATCTGACCTCAACCGTACCCCCATTTTGGGGGGCTGCGAACAACTTTCACACCTTTTCGATCGGAGGCCTCCTTCTGCCCCAATGTCAATTTTTGTTTAAACCAAAAGCGATTGCGCCCATTTTCTCCGTCCCTTTCACTAAAACCTGCCTATGGACCCCCTTACTATGCATACCAAGTATGAACGCTCTAGCTTAACAAATGTGGTCATGCATAAAGAACAGACAGACAGACAGACACACAGACAATCGAAAATATTATATAGATATATAATATATATATCTATCTATCTATTGCCTGACGCCGTGATCCCCGAAGGGGTGGCCACGAACGAACCGCCCCCATGCACCTCTGTCCCCAGTCAGTCGACGCCCCTCCCCCCAACCAGCACCGCCTTCGTTCATGTAGTTCCTCACTCCATCCTTCCACCTCATATTCGGTCTACCTCTCCCCCTCTGTCCCTCCATCTCGCTCTCGTACACCCTCTTAGTCATTCTCTCCGCTTTCCATACGTTCCATATG
>CM064484.1:8908964-9038964 GCA_032716605.1 Paralithodes platypus | reverse complement strand
AGGATGTTTAATGCTAGGTAATATTGCAGGGCACTCTTCACTAGAGGATACAACTGAGATCTTCCTTTCTTACCTAGGAAGCCCGAATTCAGAACCCAAAAATGGATTCAAGCCAGTAGGCCGATTGCTTGATTTAACTTGGTTCAGTGGGGAGAGTAACTCTGTTTTTATCGGCATTTTGGGGGCCCTGTCTCGGGGCAATAGTGATACTCTGATTTTGTGTTTGGTCAGGGAACCAGTTGCACTAAGGTTTGTTTGCATTCGGGGATTACTTGAGGATGATGCTCGGGGTGTCTTAACTCTCTTATTTACTCGGGGCTGTACGTGATGGGTATTTGGGAGTGATAAGTCAGATTGTTCAGTTAACTTTGGCCTGGTGGTTTCTGCATTATTAACACTGGTTAGGAAAGTTATTTCTGGCTTGGAATATTTGTTTAGCATCTTATCATTATCCTCATATTTGTCATGGTACTCTACAGGGGAACACTGGGGGGCTTGATGGTATATTTGCATAGTTTCGTGGGTCCCTGATTTCCACGTGTTGATCTGGGTGGCTACCATAGTTTCCCCTCTTGATGTCGTTTGCTGTCTTTGGTTTGGGGCGGCTACTATAGTTTGCCGTCCGGAATGCATTTTCCTTCTTTGGCTTCTTCTCGCTGTTGTCCCTTCTCTTTGACGGCCCGGGTTGTTTTGACTTGTGGTGTTATTGGTAAACGGGAGAAGGTGGGTGGCGTTGTTTGAGATAACTTCTTCGGGTTTGAGGGCCCAGGTTGTTGCTCGTACTTTCTTATGGAAGTAACATAGCTGTGTTGACTTGTGGTGTTATTGGTAGACGGGAGAAGGTGGGTGGTGTTGTTTGAGATAACTTCTTCGGCCCCGTCATCTCAGGCTCTCTAACGTTCGGCAGGAAAAAAATTGACATCTAAATCACACGAAAGGTCTTATTATTGACAAAGAAATGGGGCGAAAGGTCTTAAAATCGACAAACTAATGGGGCAAACATCTTAAATCTTAAAACTAAAGGGGCTAAACATGAGGGAGAAGGAGATCTAGAAAAATGGCAAATCCCCCCTTGACCCTTTCAAGATATGAGGACACGTTTCTCACTTTTAACCTTTTATCCAGTTTAGGAAGAAATTGTGGGAGTCGTAGAGTTAATTAGAAGAGTTTTTTTATCCATCTGATTTCAAGAGTGCGTTCCAAATCTGATTAAAAACGTCCAATGTTTGCCAAAATTAAGGGGGGATGGGCCGTTTTTGTTGGTCCTCTTTATCCTTCATGTTTAGACCCATTAGTTTTGAGATTTTAAGACGTTTGCACTATTAGTTAGTCAATGTTAAGACCTTTCGCCCCATTTCTTTGTCAATATTCAGACCTTTCGTGCTCTTTAGTTATACACTTTTTTCCTGGCGAGCGATAGCAAACCTGTAATTGTGGAGGAACCGGCCTTAGGCCGTGACATCTTTCTACCGAAAAATTTAAAAATTTATCTCATAGGGGGATCTAATGGATCTTTTTTTAAGTTTGATGGAGGTCTATGGAGGAAACTAAAAAATAAATGAAAATATATATAAATAGACCCAACAAAATAACCACTGTCCCCTTAAGTCGAAAAGCTTCCTAAAAGACTGAAGGGGGTTATTTTGTGTGGTCAGAGTTGCACTTGTAGAAGTATGGCAGTAGGTACCACATGATCGGCGGCCACAAACTCAAGCCTCTCATGACGTAATAGATGCTGCTGTAGCTCCCAGTCACGTCAATCAACCAACCTGGGGGAAGGACAGGGGAGTTAGCCAGAATAATAATAATAAAGTAGACGTGACGTTTTGCCCAAAATCAAAACGGCATACCCAACTCTCCGATGGGTTACCATCCTCACTACTAATACCATCATCAATCACAATCAACATAATCACTACTACTGCCATCATCACTACAACTGCCACAATCATCACAAGTACTGTCATCATCACCATTAGTATGATCATCATCACTACTACAATTACAATTATCACTACTACTCTCACCATAATCACTGTCCATTGTCACTAGCATCTTAATCACTATTATCATCATTGATACTACAACTATCAACCATCATTACTAATATCATCACCACCATCTTACAATCATCATTACTACTGTTAACATCATCACTACTACTATAACCATCATCATTACTACTGCCACAAATATTACCATAATTGATCTACTGTCACCATAATAACTACTACTGCCATCATCACCATTACTATGAACTTCATCACCACAACTATCATCATCATCACTACAAATTTCACCATCCTCACTACTACTCACCATCATCACTAATACTCACACCATCGTCACTACCATCATCACTACTGTCATTATTATCACTACAACAATCATCATTAATTGTCACCATCACCACTACTTTTATGACTTTTACTACTACTGTCACCATCATATCTACTACTGTCATCATCATCACTACTGTAATCATCATCAATACAACTACAACCATCATTACTACAATAATAATTATTATAACCATTATCACTAGCATCACCATAAATCCAAATATTACTACCATCACTTCTAATGCCAACTAAATTAACTTAACCTATCAAATGCGTAGCGAGATGTTTTCGCTCCCAGAACGCCATCATTGCTGTTGGGGGTTGGGGGGGGTCCCGGGGAGGGGGGGGAGCAAAACCATATTTTGGACCTAAAATCATAACTATTGCATTAATTGAAAACATCTTTTTTGACTGACTTTTGCATTCACGCAACAAATGTTTGTGTGAAATTTGGTGAAAATCCGTCCAACGGTCTAGGAGGAGTTCCGAGACAGACGAACGACGACAACGACGACGACGACGACGCCGACGACGACGACAGAATTTGTTTTCGTGTGGTACCCACTATACGGGGGGGCGATACCAAACTCTGCTTACGCAGAGTTGATAATAATAATATTAATAATAGTCGTAATGCCCTGTACCCAAATAATCCAGCAACCACAGTACTACCCGAGTTGACGTCTAGGAAAGCGTAAAATAGTCGTTGGTGGTAAAGTCTAATAAACCCACCACGTGAATCACCACGAGACTATCACCTGATTCTTTCAAGGAAAACTAAGGTTGCCATCCTATTGTACGTCCGTGGTAGTACAGTGGGTTAGCACTCGAGTTTGGTGAAAACCTACTGAGGTCCCTAACCAGGATTCGAACAGGCAGGCCACTGAGCTTGGGGTTTTTCGGGAGCGTTAAATTCCCTTCGCACCCAGCATTTCAATGGTGGCAGTCACTGAACGTGATCTGGTAGCTAGATAAAGCACCTATCACGCGGACCTTAAAATTATTGAGATTGCTGAGGTGATGTGGCTACGATACCTTACGACCTTAAAAGAGGCTAGGGACAGTTAGCCTTGTTAAAGAAGGATGTAGTGTAATGCCCTGTCCTCGAAAAATCCCGCAACCACAGTACTACCTGAGTTGAAGTCTCGAATAGCGTAACATAGTCGGTGGCGAAGTCTAACAAACCCACCACGTGAATCACCACAAGCTTGGTTCTTTCAAGGAGAACCAAGGTTGCTATCTTATTGTACTTCCGTGGTATTACACTGGGTTAGCACGGGAGTCTGGTAAAACCGACTGAGGTACCTAACCAGGGTTCGAAACCGCACCAGGCAGGCCACTGTGCCTGGGGATTTTTGGGAGGGTTAAATTCCCTTCGCACCCAGCATTTCAATATTAATAATAGTTGTTCTATTTCTTTAACTGTCTTGATAGCGTAATGCATAAGTGCGCGGAATTTTGGTGTGAGTATCCTAGGTTCGAGTCCTTGGAGTGCCATATGTATTTGTTGATTTTATTAATTGAGTTTAGAGGTAAAGTTGGTTGGTGAAAAAATATACCAGGTTTTTACTGGGTTTGTATTAACTAATTAGGTAGGTTCTTACTTGACTGGGGAAAAGGAGACCAACACAAACACAAGTACGAAGGCAATAGAGGATAATATAACACAGAGTACAAACATAGATTATTCTTATTCCACATTAACATATAATTATAAGTGCAAGGTTACATCAGACATGGATGGGAAATTATATAACAGCATGATCGAGGATCCACGAGGCGTCTCAAGGGAAAGATCTTTTGACAGGTTCTGACAGTCTTTGAAAATGTGGCTGCGTTGTATTCCTGATGACGTCCTGGTCTGTGGTGGTGGTCCTGACGTGTGACTGTTGCATGGTTGATGAAGATCATCTGAAGATCTGCAGGGTTGAGGTCTTATATGAATACGAGTCGTTTCACCAGTGTCTTAAGCTCTCTTATCGTAGGACTTGAGTAGGGAGTCTTTTCACCAGTGTCTTACGCCCTCCACTACTAGTCCTTGACCTTGTCTTCCTACAGGAATCTAAGAAAGAACTTTGATGTTAGATTTTGAGTTTATACTAGTACGAGCCGTTTAGCCAGTGTCTTACGCTCTTGTATCACAGACTTAAGTAGGGAGTTGTCTCACCAGTGTTTTACACCCTCCACTACGAGTCTCTAACCCAGACTTCCTACAGGAGTTTCTGGAAGAACTTTGATGTTGGATTTTGTGTTTAACGGGTACGAGCCATTTCACCAGTGTCTTAAGCTCTCGTAACATGGACATAAGTAGGGAGTTGTTTCACCAGTGTCATACACTCTCCACTACGAGTCCTGACTGAGAAAGAAGCCGTTTTACCAGTGTCTTACGCTCTACCAACCAGCCTCACTATTTTTGTAGGTTTACTAGAACCACTTGTCGGTACTGCATACTCTAATTATAGTAAATCATGTACCAAGGCAATGTAATTAAGTTGGGTGTATCCAGTGTGGCCCAACAAGAATACTAGCAAATCCAAGATACCTTCGAGGAAAGCGTCAAGTAGTTCCACCAGTGTCTTACTCCCTCAAGGCAATTTCTCGGATAATAGTCACAAGTTTTCTGATACCTTCCCAACTGGTGTGGTCCATCTAAATGGACCAATGTAAGTAGCGGGGTACCCCAGGGATCGGTACTAGGACCAATTATCTTTCTAATTTACATCAACGACATAGATGAGGGTCTCACCTGTACAATCTCAAAATTTGCTGACGATACAAAAATTGCAAATAGCGTACTCTCAAAAGGACAAGTTGACGATATGCAACACAATCTAGATATATTGTCATGTTGGGCCCAAATTTGGCAAATTAGTTTCAATGCGGATAAATGTAAAGTACTACATGTCGGATACCTAAATGAGAAAGCAAACTATTCGATGAATGGCACTCAGCTTAAGAATGTAAACAGAGAAACCGATCTGGGAGTAACAATATCGAGTAACCTAAAACCGAGTCAACAATGTTCAGAAGTTGTTAAGAAGGCAAACAAAATAATTGGCTTTATAGGCAGGTCATTTGAGCATAAATTCAAAGAAGTTATCCTAACCCTTTACAATTCCTTAGTCCGCCCTCTTCTGGAATTCTGCGTTCAATCCTGGTGCCCTTATTACCAAAAAGATATAAACAAGCTAGAACGAGTTCAATGTAGAGTTACCAAAATGATACCTAGCCTAAAGAACAAACCATACGAAGAGCGTCTTAGAGAATTAAATCTATTTCCTTTAAACCAGCGCAGATTAAGAGGTGACTTAATTCAAGTGTTCAAAATCATCAAAGGCATCGACAATATGACCTGTAGTAAGTACTTCACTATCGACCAATCTAATTACACGCGGGGAAACGGTTGCAAAATTATTGGTAAATCTTTTAACTCGCACGAATCTAAGAATTTCTTCTTCAATCGAGTTGTCAACTTGTGGAATGGGCTTCCCCGAAACGTTATAGACTGCATCACCGTTGATTCATTTAAACTCCGCCTAGACAAATATCTCTCATCAAACCCGCGACTGACTGCGTTTGTAAATGAATAACTTTATTTTATCCCCCCCTCAGTTACTAACCCCTCTGTCCTCTGCTAACTTCCTAATCCTGCCACGGACATTAGTTCCAGGGCAGTAATTCTCTTTCGAATGTTCCCTTACCCACTCTAAACCACTGTTTGGACACTTGATCCTCAGTGTTTTGGAGGACAAGCAACCTAGAAGGGTCACTAGATCTGTTGTTGCTTGATTTCTTTTGTACTCCTTTGTAATAGTATCTGTCCAACTCTACTGATGATGAGGTAGGCTGAGATGTTCTTACCAATTCTGTCATTCTCCTCGGTGAGGCATTTCACGGCTAGAGGGGCGGCTGTGCGTGGAGGAGGGTCTAAGCCGGCTGTGGTAGCCCTTCTGGGAATCCACGCCACGGCGATGGTGCATCTCCGAGTAAGAAGGGCGCGTGGTGTGTTGGTTTCTATGCACAGATTTCTCATCACGACGTCTTAAGGGTTTATCTTGATTTGGTGTTATCATCACAAGTTCTTTCCTGGGATCGGGGGAGGTGCCCGAGTGATGCAGGCGACCCGAGCGAAGCGTGGTGTGGAGTCGTTTGTGCCCTCTTGTCTTGGTGGCGTGATGACAGTGGTTGTTAGTGCCTGCGTGGCCTTATCTCTGATTTGTCTCCATGGCGCTTTTCTTCCCTATCTCAATAATAATAATAATAATAATAATAATTTATTCCGGACTCATTGTACATAGGGATTACACTTGCATGTTATTTCTAAATATAACTTGGTCATTATATAACATTAAGTCTAGATAGGGTAATTAGACTATACTCTATTCTATTTAATCTGACGGTATATTATATCCCTTAGAAGCTAATTTCTCGATACTTAATGGACAAATATCAAACCACTGTCTCTGCATCATATTAAGACCAAGTTTATATAATTAGCACCATATTTCACTAAAAAATCTTCAAAATAACTTAGAAATCTTGATGGGAACTCTGCAATTTACCGTCAATTTAAAAGAAATAGGGAATAGATACTAAGATAATTATGGGACTGAGTAAAATGTATACCATAAGGAAAGAGTCTTCTGTAATGGATAACTTCATCCGTTCATACTAGGTTAAGCTTCTGCTTAACCTCTAACCTCTAACCTCTGCAACTCAAAAATGGTTAGAGCAAATGAGCTTTCAATTTATTTACATATTCCCTAGCCAAGTCTTCCTATTTTGGTAAACAATATTAGCTCGATTACTCTAGTCCTTTTTTATTTATAAGAGGTTAGGTGTTACGATTTCTGCCCAACCTAGAATGAACAGACTTTAGTAATAGCTTAATATTTAGAATGATATAATAATAGCGTCACCGCATTAATATAAACCTCTATGTATAAATCTTTACTATATTATGATCAAAGTATATTGTTGTGATTAAGGGGGAGGTAGTCATTTAGTTTGGGGACCCCCTTCTCCCTCATGTTTAGCATATTAGCTTTGAGATTCTAAGACATTCGTTCCATTAGTTTGGCGATTTTGAGACATTTCGCCTCATTTCTTTGTCAATATATAGACCTTTCGTGCCATTTAGATGTCTATTTTTGTTTTCCTGAAAAGCGATAGCGAGCCTGGAATTTTAGAAGGAACGGCCTTCGTCCGGGACATTTGTCTACCGAAAAATGTACAAATTTATCTAGGGGGTGTATATTTTTTGTTTAGCTTGGAGGTCTAGCGAGGAAACTAAAAAATAAATGAATGAATAAATACATAGACCAAAAAACAAGCACTACCCCCTGAAAAGCTAAGAAAAAAAAGAAAAAAAGAAAAATAGACACAAACCAAACTACCGTAATGTAACTTAACCCCTTCTATATCTGCGATGTCTTTTTTTTATTTGATTTTAAGTTACATTTAGACGATTTTATGAAGCTTTGGAAGGATGCATGGTAGCCAGAGGGATTAATTGAGAGTCTAACCTTTAATGGGTAGACGTCCTTCCTAAGCTAATTATAATTGTGTAATAGTTGCCAGAATATAACGGAAAGGATGTCACCGGTACTGAATAAGTTAATAAATACTTCAGGGGAATTAGTAAAGCGATTAACAAATGCTTCAGCGGAATTAGTAAAGCTATTAACAAATGCTTCAGGGGAATTAGTAAAGCGATTAACAAATGCTTCAGGGGAATTAGTAAAGAGATTAACAAATGCTTCAGGGGAATTAGTAAAGAGATTAACAAATGCTTCAGGGGAATTAGTAAAGCGATTAACAAATGCTTCAGGGGAATTAGTAAAGAGATTAACAAATGCTTCAGGGGAATTAGTAAACCGATTAACAAGTGCTTCAGGGGAATTAGTGAAGAGATTAACAAATGCTTCAGGGGAATTAGTAAAGAGATTAACAAATGCTTCAGGGGAATTAGTAAAGCGATTAACAAATGCTTCAGGGGAATTAGTAAAGAGATTAACAAATGCTTCATGGGAATTAGTAAAGAGTTTAACAAATGCTTCAGGGGAATTATTAAAGAGATTAACAAATGCTTCAGGGGAATTAGTAAAGAGTTTAACAAATGCTCCAGGGGAATTAGTAACGAGTTAACAAATGCTTCAGGGGAATTAATAAAGAGATTAACAAATGCTTCAGGGGAATTAGTAAAGAGTTAACAAATGTTCAGGGGAATTAATAAAGAGATTAACAAATGCTTCAGGAGAATTAGGAAAGAGTTTAACAAATGCTTCAGGGGAATTAATAAAGAGATTAACAAATGCTTCGGGGGAATTAGGAAAGAGATTAACAAATGCTTCAGGGGAATTAATAAAGAGATTAACAAATGCTTCAGGGGAATTAGGAAAGAGTTTAACAAATGCTTCAGGGGAATTAATAAAGAGATTAACAAATGCTTCGGGGGAATTTGTAAAAAGATTAACAAATGCTTGTTTTATTATTATTATTATTGTATGAGATGCCGAAGTCTCCAACCAGGGTGCAGAAACACCATCAAGATGAATCCACACAAAACACCCGGATGCACTGGAGAGAGACTACGGTAACTTAGGAAAAAATAAAAACATATACTGTAACTAAAACATATACACATATTAAACACAGATAACATATTATACAATGGAGGATATCAAGTAAAAATATAATACAATAAAATAGAATAAAATAAGTTTAAAAATTAGAATTAATGCTGCAAAGAAGCATTAACTCTAGACTTAAATATGGAGATATGAGCTGAATTGACTAGCTCATTTGGCAACTTATTCCACAAGTCAACCATGGCCGGGACAAAACACCGTGAAAACTGTGTAGTAGAAAAATTAACACGGGTCATGGCAAGATCATTAAGATTGCTTGTGAATCTAGTTGCACGAGCCCACACATAGGGCCCAGGCAGAACCCCATGTAAGGGATGCTGAGGGTTGTTAAAAACTTTAAATAAAAGACTAAGGGCACCAACTTTACGTCGATGACACAGATCAAGAGACAAATGAGGTAGAATAAAACTGATGGAATTTCGCGACCTGTCAAGCAACTTGAGATGGCAGTCAGCTGCTGACAACCAGACAGATGAGCAGTACTCGAAATGTGGCAAAATAAAAGCATAAAAAGACTTGATAACTGTGGCGTCACAAGCAATTGTTTTTATAAACCTTGCGAAGCAGACCAATTTTTGGGGGAAATGGAAAAGGAGAAAGAACGAATATGCTTTTCAAAAGTTATTTGGGATCAAGAGTAACTCCTAACAAACGCAGAGTATCCACATTCTCAATTTGCTCGCCAGAAACTTGTAGATAAGGATGGGGAGGATCCAAGGTACGAGATCTGCTGAGGATAATGGAGTGTGTTTTACTAGCATTAAGTTATTAAGCTTCAGGGGAAATAGTAAAGAGATTAACAAATGCTTCAGGGGAATTAGGAAAGAGTTTAACAAATGTTTCAGGGGAATTAATAAAGAGATTAACAAATGCTTCAGGGGAATTAATAAAGAGATTAACAAATGTTTCAGGGGAATTAGTAAAGAGTTAACAAATGCTTATTCTAGTGCCACTTATGGAGAGATTTTCACTTGATTTTTCTGGACCCCCTTCACCCTCATGTTTAACCCCATTAGTTGTTTAGATTTTTAGACATTTGCCCCATTAGTTTGCCAATTTCAATAACTTTAGCCCCAGTTCAGTCAATTATAAGACCTTTCATGTCATATAGGTGTCTATTTTTTCCTGGCAAGCGATAGCGAGCCTGCAATTTAGGAGTAACCGGCCTTTGGGTGAGACCTTTTCCTGTCGATAAATATAAAAAATATTCTCAAAGGGGGGTCTTGGGGGTATATAATTAAGTTTTATGGTGGTCTAAGGATCAAACTGAAAACCTTCCCTTGATGGGGGTGACCTGCTTTGTTTCTCTTTCTTGGTTGTATCCATTCGGCCCCATTTAGCCTACTGTTTTAAGAAATTTATCCCCATCCAGGTATCTCCTGGCAAGCGATCACGAGCCAGCATTTTATGGACAAATCCGACTTCACCGGAGAAATTTTTCTATAAAAAAATGTACAAATTTAGCCAGCTGTCCAACACATTATCCAAAATATGGTGGCTCGCTATCGGTTGCCAGGTATAAATCGACACCTGGATGAGGATAAACGTCTTAAAACAGTAAGCTGAATGGGGCCGAATGGATACAACCAAGAGAAAACAAACAGGTCAAAAACAGGTCCCCTAAACAAACCTACCATACTTTTAACTAATATATATGCCATTGGAAAACATAATCATGAATATTTTAAATGGCCAGGTACAGTTTGACGCACATATTCTATTCCGTTGTGGTCGTGATTACCACCCCCTTCCCCAACCCCCCTCCCTCACTCCACCTCCTACCTTCCACCCATTGGTAGGAGGTGGAGTAAGGGAGGGGGGTTGGGGAAGTGGGTGTGACTGCCAAGTTACGATTTGCTGGATGGTTGAGAAATGGATTATGTGTGGCAAACTGTACCTAGTAATGATTTCAGACCATTTACAGTACGGGAAATAATCTTTTAGGGGTGCAATGGATCTTATATTAAGGGAAGATGGGTAGTTTTTCTGGACCCCTTTTTCCCTCGTGTTTAGCCCCATTAGTTTTGAAGGTTTAAGACGTTGGGCCCATTAGTTTGGCGATTTTAACACCTTTCGCCCCATTTCGTTGTCAATTTAAAACCTTTCGAGCCAGTTATGTCTTTTTTTTTCTGGTGAGCCCGTAATTTAAAGGAGAAATTTTTCTACCGAAAACATTTAAAAAATAATCTTGAAGGGGGGTCTAGTATTTTTTGTTTGCTAAGCTTGATAGAGGTCTAGCGAGGAAACTAAACAATAAATGAATACATTAGTTAATAGACCAAAAAACAGCCACTAACCCCTTAACTGAAAAACATAAGACTAGACCATAGTACTGTATATGGCCACGTTATATATGATTTTATTTTAAATTTCAACCCAGATTAAGCACAAGTATTGGATGCGTTTAACCCCTACTGTACCGTAGGATACAGTAATAAAAGTCCCCCCAGTCCCAAGCAATGTGGCAAAAATGGCAAGATAAAACAACCTTCCACCTCAAGAGATGAAGGAAGACTGGCTCCCCCAGCCTTCAGAGGGTCTTATATAAGCTGAGAAGTGTTCAAATGGTTGTGGTACCAGGTACAGCATGATAAAGGCAGTTACAAGGAAATTACATTACTGACGGCTACTAGTCTTCGCTGGGACTTGGGAGCTACTTACCTACTGCCGGCTAGTAGCCGTCGCTGGGATTGGACGGGTTAACATACAAGAACATACAAGATAAATATGGCCAGTTTTATCCGAGTTTAGACTATATAAAACTCACAGACTTAAGCGGAGATGGGTCCTTATTCTAGACCTCCTTCTCCCTCATGTTTAGCCTCATTAGTTTTCAGATTTTCAGATGTGTGCTCAACTAGTTTGTCGATTTTAAGACCTTCCGCCACATTTCCTTGTCAATATTAATACCTTTTGTCCCATTTAGGTGTCTATTTCTTCCAGGCGAACGATAGTGAACCTGTAATTTTGGAAGAATCGGTCTTCGGCCGGGACATTTTTCTGCCGAAAAATGTACAAATTAATCTAGAAGGGGGATCTAATGGATGTTTTTTAAGTTTAATGGAGGTCTAGGAAGGAAACTAGAAAAATAATAAATATATGACAAAAAATTGACCAAAAAGTGAACCATTCCCCATTAATGGAACCTGGAAGAGAGAACAAACTTATATATGGAAGTGGGTACAAGGTAGTGGATATAACTAGATTGCTGCGTAGACGAGTGGTGTTGTATGTAGTTCTGGTGGTAAATAGGATAGTCATTTATACACTCGGTAATATAGACGTAGATGCCTATAGAATAATAATATATATATATATATATATATATATATATATATATATATATCCTCAATAAATATGGCAAGGGGACTGAGTGTGTGGTATGTGATATATATATATATGACGAGGGATCTTGCAAAGTGGAGAAAAACAAATACCAGACTTGTAACTTCACTCTTAACTTTGAAAGGATAGATTTCCGTGGACTTTCGGGCAAGGGTGGACTAGGGCTTCTCGTCCTCCTCTTCTGCTTCCTTTCCGTGGTACGGCTGTAGTTGCATTAGGGTGCCTTCACTGGGGTCACAGACTTAACCAGCTAGGCTGTCGGTACACTCAGCGAAGGAGGTACTTTGTCATAAATACGAATACGGCTTGGTTCCTCGCTGCATGACTATACTGGTGTGGTGATCAGAAAACGTATCACCTGGTGAAAGTTTGAAAGGCTTAATTCCCTAGGATTGCTCGGAGGATGTAGCAATCCTAAACCAGCAGATTCTTCAGTTGGAGGACGTACTGATGCCTTGCTCAGAGGACATAGCAAGTGTACCTTACTGGGACGACCTATCAAAGTAGCGCGTAAGCAGCCGAACAAGTAACCGCCTCATCACCTGATTTTTATAAAAATTAGAAAGAGAATAGGAGATAGGACAGAGCCCTGAGGAACACCGGAGTTTATAGGGTGAGGAAGTGAACAATGGCCATCCACAACCGCGGCTATGGAATGGCCGGAAAGGAAATTAGAGACCAAGGCACAGATGGAGGGATAGAAACCGAAGGAGGGTAATTTAGAAATTAAAGATTTATGCCAGACTCTACAAAGGCTTTCGATATGTCTAGTGCAATAGAAAAAGGCTCACCGAAGTCCCGAAAGGAGGATGACCAAGAGTTAGTAAGATATGAAAGAAGATCACCAGTAGAGCGACCCTTAAGGAAGCCATACTGGCGATCTGAGAGTCTTGAGCAGGTGGAATCATGGTGTTCAGGTATGGTTGGAGCTGTGATGTTGTAGGCTTGGTTTTGTCATAGACCAGAGATGGTGGCTCAGAGTCTGCATTATTGAAAGTTGTAAGCAGAGCATTGCAAACAGTCATAGACAAAGGTAATAAGCATTTGCCAGTCATAGACAAAGAAACAGGTGTGCCAATGGTAAACAAAGCACAGCAACCAACTTTAATAAGTTATTTTCTGACTGACAGTCAGTGGCAAAACAGTAGTGGCACCAGTCGTAGACAGAGCACTTTCACCAGGCTTAGACTAAGTACTCACACCTGTCATTGTTATATATTTATATATATTGTTCTATGCCGAGGAGGGAGACAAGAGGCAAAACTGCCTGTAACTACCCCAAAGTTGAAAGAGTGGTCATAGATAATGTGTGTCCATACTCAGTATACTCTATCTAGTATTAAGTCTCGATGCTACGTAATCTGGATTTATGCAGCGTTACGTATCTTTCCGTAGTCTTAAGTTGAACGTTTCCGTAACCTTATGTTGAACATTCCATAATTTTGGGAAGAATATATTATTCTGTAGTCGAATATGGGAAATTGTTGTAGGATTATAATTCCCATACATATGTGTAGTACTCATTAATATTGTTCATATGCATCTCATTGTATAAAGATGGGATACATTTTCCATATGCTATGTGCATGCGCGGATAGTCACGAGAGACACCAAGACGTTTCTCTCGTCCTCACTCTCCATACAACCTCCGTCAAAGCTACACGCTAAGCCCTCTTCATTGTTTCATATATTAGGTGTTTTTGCCTCACTTTCATCTCATATTCATAGTCACTACATTATCATCTTTATTAGCTATCACGAAACTTAAAGTAATTATCTATCCTATCCTATCCTATTCTAGCCTCTTTCCTTCTGCTTTCCTTATCCTACTAACCCACTCGAGTCAACTAGCCTATCTTCTGCCATCTTTTAATCACCAACTGAGTTCATCATCCGAGGTAAAATATTTTCTATATATGATAATAATATAAATTAAAATATACAGTCCACTTCATCTAAATTAACCATATATTTAGTCCTTCGAACTTTCGCTAGTTTGCCCCCCCCCCCCCCCACCCCCTTTTTTTGATAGTGTTTCGGCGGCTGGTGGTAGCCTAGCCTTAGTGGGTGTTTTGTTGAGGAGTAACTTCGTCCGTACCTCATGGCCCAGGGTTTTTGGCCTCATGGTGCCGCGGGTGGAGGGGTAGGCGAGTATTTTCCTGCGGTTGCTGATAGGCCTGTGTACCCGGGGCCTATTAGGAAAGTGCCGATTTTGGGTCACTCCTACTTGAGAGACATTTACGGGGACCGCCCCGTGTACAGGCCTTTCTTTGCGGTTACTCCTCTGGCCGCCCCATGGTGCCCGCATCAGCACCTTGAGGACCACAGAAGCCTGGGGTCAATTATAGGAGCTGAAGCCCGACTTGACATTACTAGTGATCGGAGGGAATGAGATCACAAGCGGGGTCAGTCCGAGAGAGGTAGCGGAGGGGATCGAGGTCTTGGCCGAGGAGGTAGTGCGTCGCTCAGGTGGAGAACTCCGGGTGATTGGGGTGGAAAAACAGCAGACTCCATGAGGGATCTCAGCTGCGGAATTCAACCGTGTCAGAAACGCGGTTAACCGCTGGCTAAAACGCCACATCCCATTCACCCGGGCGCGGTATCAATCAATGAATACCTCCGAGGCCGACTTCAGTCTTGATGGATTGCACCTCACACATGAAGCGTCAAACCATCTTTTTTCAGAAATCTTGGCTACATGGCCACATGTCGCCGGTTCTTTGAACAGGAAGAGAATGCGCTTATAGACAGGGCATACAACGAGATGTTTGCCCACCATGAAACTAGAGTAGATGAGCGAAATCAGTATAGTCTAGATTAATAAACATTTTCAAAGTCAGTACAGTATTAATTATTAGCTATTAACTATTTTTGATTACTAATTCTTTATACCTAAATTATATCACAATTGATTGGCATTAAGATTACATCATCCATACTGTACTGTAAAATAATTTCAAAATTTAAGGTTAGATAAAAAAATATAATGTAAAATAACTTCTTTAAAATGTAAGGTTATTCATTCACATATATTTTCTAAATTCTACTCTCGTCGTATGCCTTGAAGGCGAGGTATTATGATAGTTGATAGGCTGAGTGTGGGTTAAACCAATTCAAAATTGTCCTTGTGACTTATTTATATGAACTTTTCTTGTGTATAATTTCCACATTAATTAAATTTAAAATATAAATTTTCGGGACCCATTGAGTTTTAGCCTAATTAAAATACCATTCTGGCTCTCTCTCTCTTAACCCGTACAGCCCCGGCCGTTTATTTTATTTTCGCGCACCAGAACCCGGGCAATTTTTCGGATTTTTTGTTTTTTTTTAAATATATCAGAATGTGTTAGAAAATAATGACAGACATGAAGAAATATGAAAAAAGTACTTACCTAGGCCATTTGGGGGTCCTGGGTGGTGGTGGTGGTCCCCAGCCTCAGTGGAGCCTTAGCGCCACTTCAAATCTCCCGCGCCAGCAGCCAGTTGCCAGCCGCCAGGCAGCATAACTTATTTTGCACCTCTCGGACATAAAGTGCGCTTCAGAGTTCATAGAATGTCTTTGTATATCACATAATGTCAATATAACTGAAGTTGGAGTGTGATAAGTGCCTTCATTCAAGTATTACAAGTGCGTACGAGTGTTAGTGTCCCCGTTGCCATGGTGATGGCGGCCATCTTGGGCGGCCATCTTTGCTCAGGACAAGAACAAAACGCACGTACGAACACACGGCCAGACAGCGGACCGAGTGACCCACATTCCACAGCACCCTTCCCTCTTTCTTTCTCTGTCTGGCTGTCACTTTCACTTTCATTGAATTATTTGTACTTGTTCATTGTATTATTTAAGATTATGAGGTATATACATTGTTTTACGCACTTATTGTCTCGTATTCTTATAATTATTTGCACACAGTTTTATAAGTTTAGAATTTACTTAGTGTTTTATATTGTTCGGTACTTTGCACTTGTAAATTATATATATATACACACTGTTTTATATACACTTTTTGCGTCTTTTATATACACTGTTAGTATTACATTATAGCGTCTTTTATCGCAGTCTTTGAACACTTTGAACAGTTAGAAGTGCTCGAGGGTGTGATAATCCCTGAAGCAGGTGGGAAAACACAGTCCCACACCACATTCTTGACTCCAAGTCCGGGTGTCTTTCCGTTTGGGTGTGCGTCTGCCTGTGTTGCGACACACATGACACCGTCTGCGTGGGTTGGGGATTACCCGGTTGGGCGGGACAAAATCGCAGAAGTGGCGTTGTGTCAGTCTGGCGGGGCCTTCTGGTGCTTGAAAACGAGCTGCGGGGCGTTGCTGGCGGCGTGGACCATCCCTGAAGAAGAACAAAAGCTCCCGTGCAAGTTTGATGCAGTACGACTCCATCGTCTCAACTTCACCTGTGATTTCATGATATTGGATGTGGCAGTTATAGAGGGTGAGGTCGAATAGGTGGAAAAATAGTTTTTTATACCACCTCATCGTCTTCCTGGCACACTCGACCGACGATATGACAGAGTCTGACTTGTCAACCAGCCGCATGTTGATGTTGTAATCAACGATTGCAACTGGTTTTTTGACCGCCTCACCTATGGCTCTATCATGGCGTTTGGTGTCCTCTAAGCGGGGCAGGTGGATACTGGTGAGGACATTGACGTCACGATTGTCCATCCACGAGAGCATCAAGACATTATTTGCCTGGAGGTGGATGATGGAGCCCTTCTCCCGCCTTTCGGGTAGCTCTGTCATGTACACACGATTCCTCCTGACGGTGCCATAGATGCCAGTGTTTCTGCTGTACAGGAATTTGGCAAGGGAAGGGCTGGTGTACCAGTTGTCGAGGTACAAGATGTGGCCCTTGTCCATATATACCCCTCCAACATGGTGATGACAACGGCCCCAGATATCCCATATGTCCTAGCCTCCAACAGTTCAGTGAGCTTGCCCATGTAGAGGATGATGTCCTGGATGTAGCCGGTTTTGCAGTCGCACATCACGAACAGTTTCAGGAAATAACGGTGGCGTTTGCTGGGGATGTACTGTCGGATGCCAATATTCCCCCTCCACAGCACCAGACTCTCATCAATGATGAGTTTTTGGTGAAGTTTGAAGGAGGCTGCAAACTTAGTTTTCAGGTATTCAAATATGGGTCTTATCCTCTCCATCGGGTCTTTGGTATTCCTGGGGCGTTCCTGGTTCCTGGTGTGGCTTCCCAGGCTATCAATAAAGTGCAGGTTTCCCATGATTGCCGTGAATCTATTCCTGCTCATGACTTTCCCAAAGAAGGGGGTTGCGATGAGGGGATCACATGACCAGTACTTCCTGAGAGACGTCTTCTTGGTGACCCCCATCAGGATGACCAGTGCCAGGAATGCGTAGAACTCATCGGAAGACAAATCCACCCATGAGAGACGTGCCGAGTTCCTCTTCTGCTCCTTCCATCCCATAAAATAATAGTTGTACCAGTTCGTCTGGTCAACAATCAAGGAGACAAGGTTGGCAGTGAAGAACTGCAGAAAAACACCCAGTCTTGTGGTATCAGGTCCACGATTGGGCATGGTAGGGCCGGCCTCAGCTGCCCCCACAAAGTTGAATTGTCCTGGTAGATAGTTCTCCCCATCCACCCAATCCCACCTATCAGGCCCTTCGTCGTCGCTAGATGGGGCATCGGGCTCATCAGGGTCATCGTCAGGGGCACCGGGGCGGGTCGGGCGGGTGCGGCTGGAGCGGGGGCAGTTGGGGCGGGAGGTGGACCTGGGTCTGGAGCTAGACCTCGAACTTGATCGAGAGCTAGAGCTCGAGTCATTGCTGGGGCGTCTTATTTGCCTCACCTTCTGCAATCGGCCGCGGGTGGCATGCCCGCGAGATATGACACGCCCACGTCGTGTGCTTGCAGGGCGTTGGGGCAGGTCGGGGCGTTGTGGAGAGGCAGGTGGTAATGCAGTGGCGTGGGAGGAGCCTGGTTTAGGTGAGGGAGACATTCGTGGGGGGGTGTACGGGATGGAGCCGGAAGGTGATAGTGGGGGGGAAGAATGGCGAGGCGGAGAGTCTGGTAGTGGTGGTGGTGGTGGTGGTGACTCATCCCCCGCCACGTGCTCTGGGTCGGGAGGGAAGAGGGAGCGTTTAGGGTCACGTGACTGTCCTTGTCTCGCACCACGTTGTTCCCTTTGTCCATCACCACGTTGTTCTTCGTCACTATGTTTATGACGGCCATAGAACCTCCCAGGGGTATTTTTCTTGAGTGGGGAGATTTTGTGAAGTGGGGGAGAAGGCAGGCGGGGTTGTGGGGGTGCCTCCTCTTCACTCCCAGACTCGACCCTTCTTCTCTTCAATCCCCTTCTTTCTTCCCCAGGTACATGAACGTAATTTTGAGTGTCAGCAGGTTCATC
Source organism: Paralithodes platypus (assembly GCA_032716605.1). Lineage (NCBI taxonomy): Eukaryota > Metazoa > Arthropoda > Malacostraca > Decapoda > Lithodidae > Paralithodes > Paralithodes platypus. The sequence continues at coordinate 9,020,232 of CM064484.1, read as the reverse complement.
TGGAACATCAACCTCTTCCCCACTTTCTGAGGATTCAATGGGGTCTTGGGGAAGTGGGCGGCGGTGAGGTGCACTTGCTGTCTTTGTGACGAACGCCGTCGCCGCCTGACAGGAATCTGAGCAAGCTCTTCCTCTAGCTCTCTTATTTCGGCTTGCGCAGGGGCATACTCGTCCCCAGACTCGTCCAATGCCGAGTCAGTGTCACTATCATGGCTGTCAGTGTCGTACAGTATATCCATAACTTCCTCTGTACTGCAGGAGCGGGTTGGGCGGGCACTAAAACGTCGAGACATGGTGTTTCACTCGAGAGGGTACGCGGAAAACTGACCACGAGTTGTGGGATGGCGGGTGCCCTCTCCCGTCCCCGCCCGCGCACGCGTATGGACAAAAAGTTTTGGAATTAGTCCGCCGGTTCCCAAAGTAGTTCCCATATGAATCTAGAGCCACTCGGAGCCTTACGACTGGAGCTATAAGGGTGATGCGATAGGCGAGTCGCTGGGGCTGTGCGTTACATACATAGGCGACGCGTCAGACGCGTCGCTGGGGCTCCACGGGTTAAAAAATTTGAATTTATTATAAATTTATATCGGTACCTTTTTTGACATCTAGAGACTTTTTGGACTATATTGTACTTAATTTCCCTCCCGGCTTTTCTTAGATTACGTTGAGTTGGTTCTAAAAATGTCTTTATCTAGAATCAAAACTATTACGTAATGAGTAAAATTGAAAGGCTCCAGACTGCTAGTCTACATTTGGCCAAAATTCTTATCCCGCATTTCGTGAGGGTGTTTTATTTTCAGCTCGCGATTTGATTTAATTTAACGGAGTACTGTATTGTTGTCTGCAACTTATTTGGACTAGCATTAATAGTTTCATTCAATATCACTAAATTTCTTTCTCATAACATCATGGCTACAAATTTACAACGACGTCGTGCTGGGCTTAAGGGCTCCTTGACGGTCTTGACCTCGGACATAGACGGATTCCTTGACTCGGCGTCTAGGGTGGAGGTGGAGACCAGGTTGCTCAGTATTCAAAAACAAATTGACAAGTATGAGGTCACACAGGAGGACCTGGCCAACATTTACGAGCCAGACACCGAGTATATCAATGAATTAAGAGATGATATCCTGTATTTGGAGGGCATCCAAGTAATCGTTGCCACTGTCACATCCCTCGCCACTGTGAAGCTTCGAGAGTTTCTGCTGTGCTTGACCCCTTTCGATTCTCTATAGCTCGGCACTCTGAGTTGTTTTGTTGTGCCAGCCAGGGTCGACTATGACGTCTCAATTGAGATTCATTTTGTATATTATTTAATGTTCTTAATAATAGATGGCGCTGTACTTGCCAATCTTCTGTTTTCTAGTTACCTTTCTGTACGTGTATAAGGGGTTCAGGCTGTGACGGAGGGTGTTGTAATTCCTCTTGAATTCATATGCAATCAGTATATACTCAACCAGCGTCTTGGATATATCGGCTCCTGGAGATTTGTGTGGAGGTGTTATCCTGTATTGTGGGCTACTAAATACCGCTAGCTGTGCTGATAACCAGGGAGTAGTGTCTTGTCTGTCATAGCCTGATTCCTATTATTACGTGTGTCATTAGTTTACATTAGTATATAAGGTTCTTTTCTTTTTCCCTTTTTTGTTTGTTTGTTCATAGATAAATTATTATAATTTATATATTAATATTTATATAAATATATTATTTTCCTTTTTAATCTAGTTACTTGCAATTCTTTATATAATATAAACTCCTTTCTTTTATAATTAATTATATATATATATATATATTAAAATTATCTTGCTATTTCTTAACCATAATATTATGTGCATTAGTTTGGTACAAAGAGGTTAGTGGTGTGGTCAAGTTTATAAGATAAAAGTGGCTTATGATATAATAACTTACATAAATAAACTGCTATATATGCTATAACTACCATCTCTAAAATAGACTACTGAGTCTTGGCATAAGTCTGTTAAACAGACTGAATCCTCACTGAATTAACTTCTAATCTATTCAGTCTAGTGTGACAATTTGGGAGTTACCATACCCGTAGTGCTTACCAGGCCTAATTAAAACTCCTCATAACTTCATAATAGCGAGAGGATATTGGAAGGTTATTTGAAAGAAGGATGTATGATGTCCTTGCACTGAATGAAACAAAGATGAAAGGAGAGGGAGAAGTGGATTTTGGAAACGTGATAGGTAGAAAGTCTGGAGTAGACGAGGGAGTCAGGGGGAAAGAAGGAGTGGTTATTATTGTGAAGGAGGAGTTGAGAGAGTTTATAAAAGAGTGGAAAGAGGTGTCATCAAGGCTAATGTGGGTGAGAATGCGGTTTAAGGGTGAAAGGTGGGTTTTTGTAAGTGCGTATGGACCAGGAAGTGAAAGAGAGTTATACGAGGTAGAGGGTTTCTGGGAGGATTTGAGAGATTGTCTACAAGGGTTTGATGAAAATTAAAATGTTATAGTTTTAGGGGACCTAAATGCTAGGGTAGGAAATGAGCCTGTTGAGGGAGTCATCGGTAGTTTTGGTGTGGATGGTGTAAACGAGAGTGGAGAAAGACTGAAAACTGTATGTGAAGAGTGTAGATTGAGTGTAGGTAATACGTTCTTCAAAAAAAGGCGTATACATAAGTACACCTGGCATAGACTTGTGAGGGGAGAGATTGTAGAGAGGGCATTGATGGATTATGTGCTGGTGACAAGGGAAAGATTGTGTAGACTGCTGGATGTGAATGTGAAGAGAGGTGAGGCGGAGGGTATGTCAGATCATTACCTGGCGGAGGGAAAGCTAACAGTTAAGAGTTACAGGAGAATAAGAGACAAGCGTGAAGTAAGAGAGGTAATAAAAGTTAGTGAGTTAGAGAAGAGTGAAAAAGAGAGGAAGTACAAGGAAAGACTAAATAAAAAGTGGATGGAAGTGAGAGAGATGGAAGAGAGAGAAGTAGAGGTTGAATGGCAACAGTTTAAGGAAGGAGTGAAAGCAAGTGCAGAGGTAGTATGCGGCAAAAGGAAAGTAGGAGGCAGAGGTATCAGGAAGGGAAGCGAGTGGTGGAATGATACGGTGAGACAGGCAGTTGAGGAGAAGAGACAGTGTTTTGAGAGGGTTTTACAGGATGGTAGTGTTGAGGTATAGGAGAGGTACAAGGAGAAAAGGAGAGAAGCAAAACGGAAAATTAGAGAAGCGAAAAAAGATGCAAACGAAAGGTGGGGTCAAAGGCTGAGTGAGAATTTTGAAGAACGAAAGAAGATGTTCTGGAAGGAGGTAAATAAAGTAAGGAAAGGAGGACAAAAGAGGAAAGAGTCAGTGAAAGATGAAAATGGAGAATTACTAGTGGAACCAGTTGAAGTGAGGAAAAGATATGCCGAGTATTTTGAATCTTTGTTAAATACAAGAGATGGAAGACAAGCAGTGATTGAAGCAGAGGTGGATGGAGATTGGTTACCCTTGCCACCCAGGTGGCAGGGAATGAATGAAAGGATTGAGGAAAATGAGGTGAAAGAAGCAGTGAAACAGATGAGAGCGGGAAAAGCAGAAGGTTTGGATGGTATTGCTGTGGAGCGTATAAAGAAGGGTGGAGATGTGATAATAGATTGGTTGGTGAGACTTTTTAATGTGTGCTTTGCTGTGACAATGGTACCAATAGACTGGAAGAGTTCATGTATTGTGCCGTTGTACAAGGGGAAGGGAGATCGGCAGGAGTGTTCAAGTTATAAAGATATTAGTTTATTGTCAGTGGTTGGAAACCTGTATGGCAGGGTGTTGATAGAGAGGATAATAAAGTGTACGGAAGTTGCAATAGGAGAAGAACAGTGCGGTTTTAGGAGGGGAAGAGGGTGCGTGGATCAGATGTTTGAAGTAAGACAGTTATGCGAGAAGTATTTAGAGAAGCATAAGGAGATATTTTGGGCGTTTATGGACTTGGAAAAAGCGTATGATCGTGTGGACCGTGAAGCAATGTGGAAGGTGTTAAGGATTTATGAAATAGGAGGAAATTTGTTAGAAGCAGTTAAGAGTTTTTATGAAGGGAGCAGAGCATGTGTGAGAGTAGGAAATGGTTTGAGGTAAAGGTAGGTTTGCGACAGGGTTGTGTAATGTCACCATTGCTGTTTAATATGTTTATGGATGGTGGTGAGGGAGGTGAAAAGGAGAACTATGGGAAGAGGATTGGGTTTAGTAGGAAAGAATGGTAGAGATTGGGAGTTGAATCAGTTGCTGTTCGCTGATGACACAGCATTGGTGGCGGATTCTGATGAGAAACTGCAGCGGGTAGTCAAAGAGTTTGGTGTGGTTTGTGGAAGGAGGAAACTGAAGGTGAACGTCAATAAAAGTAAAGTAATGGTGTGTAATAGGGGAGAGCATAGGGTGAATCTAGATGTGAGGCTGGATGGGGAAATATTGGAACAAGTAGAGTGTTTTAAATATCTAGGAGGAACGATAAGCAGGAGTGGAGGTATGGAAGTGGAGGTAAAACACAGAGTGTGTGAAGGAAGGAAGGTTTTTGGAGCAATGGGAAGTATGTGGAAGACGAGAAATCTCGGAGTGAAAGTAAAAAGTGCACTGTATCAAGGAATTGTTGTGCCATCAGTGATGTATGGGGCTGAGACATGGGCTCTGAAGAAAAAGGAGAAAAGAGGGCTGGATGTGATGGAGATGAGCTGCTTGAGGAGTATGTGTGGAGTTACTCGTAGAGACAGATTGAGGAATGAAGAGATACGTAGGAGAGTGGGGCAGCAGGAACATTTGTCAGCCAGAGTGGACAGAAGGGTGCTGAGCTGGTATGGTCATGTTGAACGAATGGGAGATGAAAGGCTTACAAAGAGAATATGTGAGTCAGGTACAAGGGGAGATAGAAGGGCAGGAAGACCCCCATTGAGATGGAGAGACTGTGTAAGAAAGGCTTTGGATGATAGAGGAATGACTATAGATCAGGTAGGGGAAGTGGTGGTGGACAGGAGTGAATGGAGAATACTTGTGGATAGTTGAGTGAACACGTGGTCATTTGGAGTAAGGGGTCGGGCGCAAGTTGGACTAGATAATAGTCCATCAGGTGCCTGGCCCAGGGAGACGATTAATATGAAGGGTGCGCCTGGAAGTGTGGTGGGAGGGCTTGTGGCTTTGGCTCCGCTGCATGTCTGCCTGCCGAGATCGGAACCTCTCCGGGTGGTCGGGGGCCGGGGGAGTGCTGGAGCGACCTTGGTGACCCTGGTCTCTGGGTCTTCTCCTGGGTGATCTGGAGGTGTGTGAGTTTGTGCTTTTTATCTGTGTTTATTTGTTGTTTTATGTTGTTTTTGTGTTTTCCCTGTTCTTGCTCTGTCTTGAGTCGGCTACCCCCAAAATGGGGATTGGTCCTGAGCATATAGATAGATAGATAGATAACTTTCGGGTTGTAACAAATGGGGGCCTGACCGGGATTTGTTTTTTTGCCATTTTACTTGACTTCCATTGCTGACTTCCGTTACCTTACTGATCATATATTTGTAATTTAATTAATATTTCATACCACGTCGTAAAGGAATCTTGACTATTAGATCTCTTGTTTTCTTGCTTATGTTGTTTAAATATTCATTCCTATCTATAATTTGGTTTGTACAACAAGGTAAGATTACAAAAGTAGCTCTCCCTCACAATTACAGGGAACTTTGATACATAATACTAGGATGTGTTCAGGCGCTCATCTCATTCCTCATACTCCTTCATACTTGTATCACATTTGGCAGACGGTACCAAGTTTATCCTAGAGTATCTCGTGATAGATTACAAATCATCACTGGTCATCCCCTGAGTCACCCTTAAATAATTTATTTCAGAGTAGGACTGACCTCATCATATGTCAACCATAGAACAATATAACTATAGGTTAGACCATACACGATTACTATAATTCCTAATCTTAGTAGTATTGATGAGCCATAGTCTCTCATACTTCTTATCCTCTCTCTATAGAATCGTGTGTCCGTGTATCACTGCTGAACAGGTCTCCTTTCATAAAGTAACGGTAGCTTTGTCTTGGGGTTCTTTCTGCCCTCAATTAACGTAGTTTAATAGGGAGTTCACATTACAAATCAAAACTAGATTGGTATTTAAGTGTCCCTCTACCTGTATCATGATGTACACGTCTATACTAGGCAGATCATAATTCTCCTAGATATCTATAACCTCACCTATGCATGTCAACTCATCTCTTGATTCCCAGCGGAATGAGAGTCATTCCCCGCCTGTTATCTCGTGACTATCCCAACCTGGGAACAGATTAAAGGGTGATTTTCTCTTCCAAGTATTCTGTAGTTAGTTTTCTGTAGTTACATGGCGGAACCTTTTAACTTAAAAAAACTTTTGTAATGAGCCTTCCATTAGTCTTCTCAGGGATCGAGTGATTTCGAAAGACCAGTGGAAGTTTATGGCCATCACCTTTGACATTCCTTTTGAAAGTTCCCACACCAAAGAACAAATAAAAAACCTTGTCATAGAAGGCTTGGTTAGGAGACAACATTTACCTCCAGAAGCTATAGATGAATTCACACCCATGACTTCTACGACGCAGTTGTCTCCCCAGTCTGACTCTGATGATAGCCAAGCGGATAAGGTTCTTCCACCACCTCCAGTACACTATCTTGAAGAGAGACTTGCCTTAGAAAAACTTAAACTTCAATATGAATATGAATTTGAACAAATCAAACTTGAGAAGAACCAGGAACTTGAACGAGCCAAACTTGAAGAAAGAGAGAAGGACCGGGAACATTAACGAGTCAAACTTGAGAAGGACCGGGAACATGAACGAGTCAAACTTGAGAAGAACCAGGACCTTGAACGAGCCAAACTTGAAGAAAGAGAGAAGGACCGGGAACATGAACGAGTCAAACTTGAGAAGGACCGGGAACTTGAACGAGCCAAACTTGAAGAAAGAGAGAAGGACCGGGAACTTGAACAAGCCAAACTTCATCAAAAATGTATCTCTCACCAGAAGCCGAAGACTCTTAACTTGGCTAAGAACATCCCACTACTACCAACTTTTCACGAGGACGATCCTGATGCTTTTTTCGTCACCTTCGAGAAGACAGCCCAGCATCTTCAGTGGGAGAAGCAGGAATGGCCTTGGTTACTACACCTAAGTTGGTGGGTAGGGCTTCCACTGTTTTTTCGAATCTGGAAACCTTTGATGATTACGAGTTTGTTAAGAAGGCCATACTTGATGCCTATGCAGTCACCCCTGATAGTTATCGTAAACAGTTTCGTAACTATGCTAAACCTGAAAAACACACCTTCTTGGAGTTTGCTAGGGAGAAGTTTCGCCTGTGTAAGAAGTGGCTAGACACCTCTGATATCACTACATATGCTAAGCTAGTTAATTGTGTTGTTTTGGAGGAATGGAAGAGGAAGTTACCATTTAGTTTGTTAGTTTACCTAGAAGAGAAGGGAGAGACAGACTTGATCAAAGCAGCACAGCTGGCGGATGCGTATGCACTTATCCACAGGAATCTCCATTGCAAAGATAAATCCAGGACCCTTAATGTAAAATCATCCTCTAACTATAACCCTGTGAATGTGGCTGGTGGACAACAGAGATCTCCTAAATTCAATAGGAAAATGAATAGCACTACTGATTTCTGTACCTATTGTAAGCAGTCAGGTCATGGAATCCTGAATTGTCAACACCCTAAGTGTAGGACTTCATCAGCATATAAACTTACTCTCACAACATCTAAGACTAATCCTACAAAAAAAAAAACCCAGGAACATCTAATGTGAGACCTATCACATGTGTTGCTACTAATTCTCCTAAAGATGTATTCTCTGCATTCAAGGTTTCAGGTACTGTCTCTACAGGTAAGGGTTTTCCCCAATATCCAGTTACCATTCTTAGGGATACAGGGTCAGCTCAGAGTATATTATGCAAGAAAGCTTTACCATTAGTAGAACACACATTCACTGGGGAAAAAATTAAACTACTATCTCTAGATGCAGATGCTAGATGAGCACCTATTGCTAAAGTGGCACTAGACAGTGGATTACTCAAAGGGGAGGTAAAAGTAGCCATTCGTGATAAGATCCCTGTTGCTGGTGTGACTTTTCTTCTGAGGAATGATTTGGCAGGGAACGGTCTGATTCCAGAATTGGCCCTGTCAAACAAACCCATGGAGAGGAGTCCCACTGAGCCACTCGATCAAAAACATCCTCATGTCTTCCCCGTATGTGTAGTTACCCGCTCACAAACTGTTACTGCTCCTTGCCCAAACCTATCCTTGCCATCACCTTGTGATAACTTAATATATCAGAATCTTAACAAGGATAATCTGATTCAGGCTCAAGAGATAGATCCTACACTAGCTAAAATCAGACATGTAGAAGACACACCCACTGCAGGAAAAAACCCATGTTTTTACTATCATGAAAGTGTGCTTATGAGAAGTTTCCATCCTCCAGATAAGGCTGATGCTGATACCTGATCCACTGTTCATCAAGTAGTCATTCCCACTTCTATTCGCAGTTCTGTTATGGAATTGGCTCATGACGGTTTAGCGGGACATTTGGGACAACAAAATACATATAAAAAGGTACTTGCTCATTTTTACTGGCCAGGAGTCAAGAAGGACGTTGCCCAGTATGTTAAGACCTGTCATACATGCCAAATCGCAGGTAAGCCTAATGAAGTCATTCCCCCAGCTCCTCTTAAGCCAATTCCTGTCACTACTGAGCCGTTTGAGCGCATTGTTATAGATTGTGTTGGATCTCTTCCCAGGACTAAGAAAGGTAATCAGTATCTCCTTACTGTCATGGACACTTCTACTAGGTACCCTGAGGCTTACCCTCTGAAGGACATCAAGGCTGGACAAGTGGTAAAACACTTACTGCACCTCTTTAGTAGGGTGGGTATTCCTAAAGACATTCAAACTGATGAAGGTACAAATTTTACAAGTAAGATGATGTCAGAAGTCATGAAAGAGTTGAATATTCACCACCATTTTGCCACAGCCTACCATCCACAGTCCCAGGGTTGCCTTGAAAGATTTCACCAGAGCTTTAAGTCACTTATTAAAAAATATTGCATTGAAACTGAGAAGGACTGGGATGAAAACATAGACTTTCTCCTGTTTGCCATAAGAGAATGCCCACAAGAATCACTAGGCCACTCACCCTTCGAGCTCTTGTATGGTCGCCAAATTAGGGGCCCTCTTAAAGTACTTAAAGATGTTTGGTTTAAGACTGTTTCTGATCACCCTCTACGCACAGTTTCTGTCTTTGAAGCTGAAACTATCTTCTGTGCGTGCTCTAGCTTTGGAAAATCTTGAACGTAGTCAGTCAAAAATGAAGTACATTTATGATGCTAAAACTAAACCTTGTGTATTCTCTACAGGTGACAGGGTTCTGTTGTTTCTACCCATTCGAGGTCATGCCTTGAAAAGTAAGTACTCTGGTCCTTATATAGTCTCTCAGAAATTGACACCACTCAACTATGTTATTCAAACTCCAGATAGACGGAGAGCTCAACAACTAGTTCACATACCATATACCAATATACCATATACCATATACCATATACCACATACCAAATCATACCATATTATGAAAGGTCTTTAGAGGATGATTCACAACAGGTTAAACCCTGTCTTGTAACCAATTCTGAAAATGTACATCCTGGTAGACATGATATAATTGAGGGTACTGATATTCCATCACCTATAGGAAATCCTAATAACAGTCAGGTCTTGCGCCATTTAGATGATTACCTTCCTGGCACTACATCATCTCAGAAGGCAGATCTTAAATTGTTACTCCTCAAGTATCCCTCAATTACTTCAGATGTCCCAGGGTTTTATAACTCACAACAGCATGATGTCATTCTAACATCTGATATGGTTAAACCTATTAAGCAACAACCATATAGGCTAAACCCCCAGAAGAAAGAAATTGACTTTATGTTGGAGAATGACCTGATAGAAGAGAGTTGCTCTCCTTGGGCTTCACCCAGTCTGTTGGTCCCTAAATCTGATGGTAGCAGTAGACTTTGCACAGATTACCGTAAGCTCAATAAGGTCACTGTACCTGATGCTTTCCCTCTGCCTCGTATTGATGATTTAGTTGATAAGGTGGGTAGGGCTAAATTTGTTTCTACTATTGACCTACAGAAAGGTTATTATCAGATAGGTATGTCAGACAGGGCTCAAACCACTTCAGCATTCACCACCCCTTTTGGTCTCAATCAATATAAAGTAATGCCGTTCGGAATGATCAATGCTCCTGCCACTTTCCAACGAATCATGTCCCATACTATTCTTGGTTTAGTTGTTGTTGTTGTTGTTGTTCCCCAAGCTGCCTGGCCGAACAGCCCCAAGGCCCCGAGCAAGGCCAAGGCCATAACCGAACGCCCCAACAGAACCCTCCCTGCCGACCACAATAAAACCTGGGCGACCGAAGCCACTCCATGGCGGGGAGCTGAGGAGGGTGCGGAAACGCCCGGGAAACCAAAGCCCCACCCAGGGCCCTGTGCCCCTCAGCAATTATGAAGATAAAGTTGAGGGGCAAAGGAAAAATGTGACGCTTTGGCTTCCAATCTTGGTAGATTGGGAGGTCAATCCACGGAAGAGACGCCGTCACTTGAGATCTAGAAAATATATAAGTAAAAGGAACAGTCAGAGTAAGCTATGGGTATGGCAGAGATTGCTCAGTTCTCACTCTGATAGACCAGCCCATCACCACTCTTGGTTTAGTTGGTGTAGACTGCTACTTGGATAACATTGTTGTTATTGCAGAAACTTGGACTGCGCATCTGGTACGGCAAGAGATGCTGCTCTCTCGTCTCTCCCAGGCTGGCCTCACCATTAACCTTGCGAAATCCTGTTTTGGCCTGGCCATGGTCACTTATCTCGGCCATGTGGTGGGCCAGGGCATGGCACGCCCGAAGTCCGCCAACATCGAGAGCATCTTGGACTATCCCCAGCCTAAGGACCGCAAGCCTCTGATGAGGTTCCTGGGGATGTGTGGCTTTTATCGGAGATTCTGCAGCAACTTTGCCACTATTGCCGCCCCTCTCACCGACCAAACCAGCACGAAGGTGGCGTTTGTGTGGTCCCCCGCGTGTATGGCAGCCTTCCATCACCTGAAGACTCTGCTGTCCACCTACCCAGTGCTCTGTGCCCCTGATCCTGCCAAACCTTATCAACTGCAGGTAGACGCCAGTGGTGAGGGTGTTGGAGCCATCCTCCTACAGTACCATGATGATTATCATCCATGCTGGTTCATATGACGTCATGCGCACCAGATCCGAAGAGTTGATGGAGAAATCTCGCAAGATGATCCAGCACTACAAAAACAAGTCAAGGAATATCATCATCTCAGGCATTCTCCCCAAGATCGACGCACCTGACAAATTCTACGACAAGGCCTTCAGCACAAATAGCCGACTAAAATATTTGTGTCTGAGGGAAAAAGTTGAATTCATCAACCTCTGGGACAACTTCTACAACCAGCCTACTCTGTTCCGCAAGGATGGCACTCATCTAAACCCTGTGGGTTCAGCACGCATGGGTCATCTCCTACACGAAGCAGTCCGCAGCCATGGATCAAAAAACGCCATCCGAGAAGAAGCAGCAGTGACATAAATCATCCAACGCCAAGCATAATACAGAGGCAACCGAGGACCACCAGCGATAAGGACCGAAGACAGCGAGGACCGAGGACAGCCATGAACATAAATGTAGATCCGACAAAAACCAAAAATATTATTAAAGAGCGTTCCGTGAGTTCTAAAATAACAAATTTAAAGGTTTTCTATGCAAACGCTCGTAGCATACGCAATAAATTTTCAGATTTAGAGGAGCTAGTGTTTACAGAAAATTATGATGTGATTGGCATAACAGAATCTTGGCTCAATACAGAAGATAGAGACTTTTTAGCAGAGTATTCACTTCCCGGTTATGTAATGTTTGAGAAAAGCTGAATAAATCGAAATGGAGGTGGCGTTTTACTTTATATCAAAGAAAGTCTTAACCCTACCCTCTTGTCAAAACCTCAAATTGTGAACGTCGACACATCTTTTGTGCTAATAAAGAATAATAAAGGTACAAAAATAATACTTGCGTTAATATACAGACCTCCAGCTCAATCAGTGCAAACTGACCGAGAAATTTACGAACAAATTGCAGATGTAAGTAACTCACAAGATACCGTAATTTTTGGCGACTTTAATTTACCTGTGACCAAGTGGGGCGATACTCTTACTTCACACTCCGGACATGACTTGTATACGAACTTGCAAGAGAGTTCGCTTTATCAATTTGTTCGAACGCCGACCCATGGTAATAACGTTCTTGACATTGTACTTGCAACAAAAGAAGAATTGATAGAGAATTTGAATGTTGGTCATGAATTCAGTAACAGCGACCATCGTACGATAACTTTCACTTTAAACTTTACTAGTAACGAACCAAATAGTAGCATCGAAAAAGTCCCTAATTTCAAGAAAGCAAACTTCCATAAACTTAGAGCTATGTTTAAAGAAACTGACTGGAGCTTTTTAATTAACAATAACGACATCAATACATCTTGGAAGTTATTCGAAACCACTTACCTAAAAGCAGTGCAAGACTGCATACCATCGAAAATACGGCGTCCAGGCCATACCCAAGTGGTGGAATAAAGATATTTCAAACTGCCTGCTTGCTAAAAAATTTGCTAATTAAATCCTCACAAAATGACAAAGAATGGGTGAAATTTGTAGAGCTACGACGCAAAGCCAAAAATTTAATTAAGCAAAGTAAAAAGACCTTAGAGTTACATATTGCGAATCAAAGTAAAACAAACCCGAAAGAATTCTATAGTTATATCAGAAAGAAAAAAATAGTTACTTCAACTGTTGGACCGTTAGTCGATGAACATGGAGAATCCACCAAAGACGAAGTACAAATGAGTAATGCCCTCAATACCTTCTTTGCATCAGTTTTTACAACAGAAGACCTCAGTGATATCCCTACACCATCGCCGATTCAGATTGATAATTCAGATGTTCTAATCAAGATCACCGTTACAGAGAGAGAAGTATTGAATTGTTTAGATAAACTCAAGGTAAATAAAACGCCTGGACCTGATACAATCTCGCCTAGAGTTCTAAAGGAAGCTAAGGATGAGCTCTCCAAACCACTGACATTACTATTCAATAAATCCTTGCAGTCTAGAACTATGCCTGATCAGTGGAAGCTAGCCAACGTAACACCGATATTAAAAAAAGGCAGCCAATCCCTACCCAGTAACTATCGTCCAATTAGCTTAACCTCAGTTGTATGTAAAATGCTAGAAACGGTCATACGAGACAGACTCGTAAATCACTTAGAGGAAAATAACATACAGATACTCAACACGGCTTTCGTAAAAAACGTTTCTGTTTAACAAACCTCTTAGACTTCTTCCACGATATCCTCAACCTCTACGATGAGAGTAAAGCTGTAGATATTATATACCTTGATTTTCAAAAGGCCTTTGACAAAGTTCCCCACAAACGTTTACTGCTAAAACTAAAAGCGCATGGAATACAAGGTGTGTTGAAATGGATAGAAAATTGGCTCAGCAACAGAAAGCAAAGAGTAGTCATAAACGGTAAGGCATCTAAATGGACCAATGTAAGTAGCGGGGTACCCCAGGGATTGGTACTAGGACCAATTCTCCTTCTAATTTACATCAATGACATAGATGAGGGTCTCACCTGTACAATCTCAAAATTTGCTGACGATACAAAAATTGCAAATAGCGTACTCTCAAAAGAACAAGTTGACGATATGCAAGACAATCTAGATAAATTGTCATGTTGGGCCCAAATTTGGCAAATGAGTTTCAATGCGGATAAATATAAAGTACTACATATCGGATACCCTAAATGAGAAAGCAACCTATTTGATGAATGGCACTCAGCTTAAGAATGTAAACAGAGAAACCGATCTGGGAGTAACAATATCGAGTAACCTAAAACTGAGTCAACAATGTTCAGAAGTTCAGAAGGCAAACAAAATAATTGGCTTTATAGGCAGGTCATTTGAGCATAAATCCAAAGAAGTTATCCTAACCCTTTACAATTCCTTAGTCCGCCCTCTTCTGGAATACTGCGTTCAATCCTGGTGCCCTTATTATCAAAAAGATATAAACAATCTAGAACGAGTTCAACGTAGAGTTCCCAAAATTATACCTAGCCTAAAGAACAAACCATACGAAGAGAGTCTTAGAGAATTAAATCTATTTCCTTTAACCCAGCGCAGATTAAGAGGCGACTTAATTCAAGTGTTCAAAATCATCAAAGGCATCGACAATATGAACTGTAGTAAGTACTTCACTATCGACCAATTTAATTACACACGGGGAAACGGTTGCAAAATTATTGGCAAATATTTTAACTCGCACGAATCTAAGAATTTCTTCTTCAATCGAGTTGTCAACTTGTGGAATGGGCTTCCCCGAAACGTTATAGACTGCATCACCGTTGATTCATTTAAACTCCGCCTAGACAAATATCTCGCATCAAACCCGCGACTGACTGCGTTTGTAAATGAATAACTTTATTGTATCCCCCCCTCAGTTACTAACCCATCTGTCCCCTACTAACTTCCTAATCCTGCCACGGACATTAGTTCCAGGGCAGTAATTCCCTTTCCAATGTTCCCTTACCCACTCTAAACCACTGTTTGGACACTTGATCCTCAGTGTTTTGGAGGACAAGCAACCTAGAAGGGTCACTAGATTTGTTGTTGCTTGATTTCCTTTCCTTTGATATCCTCCACCCAGTCTCTTATTTCTCCACAAAGTTGAAAAGACATCAGCGAGGGTATTCTACTGTGGAGAAGGAGGCTTTGGCTCTGGTCCTGGCAAAAAAAGACATTTGATTGTTACCTTCCTCAGCATTCGCCCCACATTGACGTGTATACGGATCATAACCCTCTTACTTTCATTGACCGTATGAAGAACAACAATCAACGGATTTTAAGATGGGCTCTACAGCTTCAGGAGTACCAGCTGGTTGTGCGTCACATACGAGGAGTTGACAATCGGATCGCTGACACACTGTCAAGGGACCTACCACCCTCCTTTCAGTCGGCTTCTTGTGCTTCTTCGCCCTCCTCTCCCTGTTCGGAGGTCTTCCAGGGGGAGGTGTCACATCCCTCGCCACTGTGAAGCATCGAGAGTTTCTGCTGTGCTCGACCCCTTTCGACTCTCTATAGCTCGGCACTCTGAGTTGTTTTGTTGTGCCAGCCAGGGTCGACTATGACATCTCAGTTGAGATTAATTTTGTATATTATTTAATTTTCTTAATAATAGATGGCGCTGTACTTGCCAATCTTCTGTTTTCTAGTTACCTTTCTGTACGTGTATAAGGGGTTCAGGCTGTGACGGAGGGTGTTGTAATTCCTCTTGAATTCATATGCAATCAGTATATACTCAACCAGCGTCTTGGATATATCGGCTCCTGGAGATTTGTGTGGAGGTATTATCCTGTATTGTGTGCTACTAAATACCGCTAGCTGTGCTGATAACCAGGGAGTAGTGTCTTGTCTGTCATAGCCTGATTCCTATTATTACGTGTGTCATTAGTTTATATTAGTATATAAGTTCTTTTCTTTTTCCCTTTTTTGTTTGTTTGTTCATAGATAAATTATTATAATTTAAATATTAATATTCATATAAATATATTATTTTCCTTTTTAATCTTGTTATTTGCAATTCTTTATATAATATAAACTCCTTTCTTTTATTATTAATTATATATATATATATTAAAATTATCTTGTTTTTTCTTAACCATAATATTATGTGCATTAGTTTGGTACAAAGAGGTTAGTGGTGTGGTCAAGTTTATAAGATCAAAGTGGATTATGATATAATAACTTACATAAATAAACTGCTATATATGCTATAACTACCATCTCTAAAATAGACTACTGAGTCTTGACATAAGTCTGTTAAACAGACTATTACTCTCCTCACTGAATTAACTTCTAATCTATTCAGTCTAGTGTGACAATTTGGGAGTTACCATACCCGTAGTGCTTACCAGACCTAATTAAAACTCCTCATAACTTCCGGGTTGTAACACCACACTAAAGGGAGTCTTGATTCCAGAGGTCAAGAGGGAGTCGGCTCGACCAGAGCCAAAGAAGTCCACAGTTAAATTACCACATCTTACTCTTCCAAAATTTGAGGGTGATGCCACATTGTGGTCGGGGTTTTGGGAGATGTTGAAGTGTACCATCCATGACAATCCTGACCTCACAGATATTCAACGCTTCACCTATCTGACGGTTCTGTGTGATGCGCATAAGCAAGTCGAAGGATTCATTGTCGCAAGTGCAAGTTATTCCCCAGCAATAGAACTCCTCCAAGAGACATATGGGCATCAAGGCAGCTTATGTTACCCAATTCAATCAACTAGCTTCACCCAAATACCAAACAGCTGACCTGAAGAACTTCTATGCAAATACAGAGAATGTGATGAGGTCAATCATTAGCCATGGAATTTGTTTGGAGGAATTTTGTGTGGTGACTCTATTACCATCACCACTAAAAGAAACCATAACACGGGAAATGGGAGACTTGAGCATGGATTATAAGAAATTCACCCATAGCTTCCAGGCTGAAGTGTACAATTTGGCAGGTCATGATAAAGTAGGGGTACCCATGGCTACTGCAACATTTACCGCCCAAAGTGAAAACAGGAAATTTATCTGTGTCCTGTGTAGTGGCACCAATCATTTGTGGTACAAGTGTTTGAAATATAAAACAGGGCCTCTTAAAGTAAAAAGAGCCTGTCAACTACGTCTCTGCACTGGGTGCTTGTCAAAAGAGCATGGCCATTCGGGTTGTACTAAACCGAACATTAGAAGCTGTAGGTTTTGTAAGGGTAAACACTTTCATTCCCTATGTACACAAAAACAAGGGAAGGAAAGTAGACCAGCGGAGGATAACACCAAGAGAGAGCATACTGCTGCTACTTCAACTACAATGTCCGTTGCCACAGGTAGAAATACAGTAATCTTGCCTACCATACAGCTGCCGGTAAAAGGTAAGGAAAATAAATGTGTCAAAATCAGATCACTACTCGATCAATGTTCTCAGAGGACCTTTGTGAAGTCTTCCGTTCTATCCTCCCTTTCCTACAATTCTAAAGGAACTAAGGAGTTATGTCTTCACGGATTTACCGGAAAACAAGCTTCTGGGGAATATAATATCGTGGCGCTGCATTACAAACACAGAGGTAAATTTCATCAACTAGACGCAATGGTGGTTGATGAATTACCAGAACATAAGGGTGAACTTAGCCTAAAGTCTAAACTGGTTAGTTTACAATGTAAAGGCATACAATTGGCCGATCCTCATGCAACGGACACAGATCAGTTGGAGCTGCTCATTGGTGCAGATTACTATTATGACATAGTGCGACCTGGGTATATAAGGTCAGGTAGCCTAATTCTGCTTCCTACCAAGTACGGGTATGCCATAAGAGGTTCTAATGTGGCACAAAATACCAGCTCCAGCACTGAAGTCATTACTGTACTAAAAGTAGCAGTAACACCAATGAACGAATACATGTCCACTGGTAATATTCCACCATGCAAAAATGACTTAAATGTTTTGTGGGACATAGATCATATCGGGATAACCCCTATGGAATACTCACAAGTTGAGCGTCAAGCACTATCGTCATATGAAGATACCGTTACCTACGATCCTGACAGCCAACAATAAAAAGTGAGACTGCCCTGGAACAATTACAAGGATCAGCTGCCAACAAACAAGGGTTTGGCCGTAGGCCGTCTTCGGGGTCTTCAGAGAAGATTCATTAAAGAACCTGACTTTTGTGAGGAATACTCAAAAATCATAAAGGAGCAGGTGTCCCGTGGTTTTATAGAAGAGGTGCCTTTTGACCATTTGGATACCGGACATTACTTGGCTCATCATGGAGTTGTCAAGGAGAGCAAAACGACACCAGTGCGTATCGTCTTCGATTGTGCAGCCAAGGTAAGTGATCGTCAGCTTAGTCTTAATAACTGCTTGCATACTGGACCCTCACTGGTACCAGACTTAGCGCAGGTTTTACTCAGGTTTAGACTCGATAAATATGCCTGGGTGTCTGATATCGAGAAGGCATTTCTGATGTTAAAACTCCATGAGGACGACCAAGACTATACCCGGTTTATGAGGCCAAAATGTCCACGGCAGCTAGATTCCCCCCTCATTTGTTACCGATTCCAGGCGGTATTATTTGGCGCTAGATGTTCCCAGTTACTTTTAAATGCCACCATTGTAAAACACTTGTCAAATGTCAGTACAGATCTGCAGGTTATTCAGCAGATTCGGTCAGGGCTATACATCGACAATTTACTGGGTACATGTAATGATGAAGATCTCCCGATTAATACCTATGGTGTGGTCCGGGAAATAATGAATGATGCCCATCTACATCTGCTTGAGTTGGCGACAAATAGTTCTGGTTTGTGGACTGTACTGCAACATTATGGGATGGCGGCTGTACAACAGGAACATGTGAGAGTGCTAGGGTTGCTTTGGGAGATGGACACAGATACCCTCTCATTCGGCGTTCAGTACGCACAGTATTCGCAGATTACCAAACGGATTTGCTTGAGTATGACGGATAGACTTTTTGACCCCTTGGGGATAGTTCTACCGGTGTCGATCAAATCAAGATTATTCCTTCAGCAATTATGGAGGATAAAATTAGGTTGGGATGAGGTTTTGACTGGCGATCTGGTTCAGGAGTGGAAAGACATTATTTCAGATCTTCGTCTCTGTAAGGGTTTTAATTTTCCTCGGATAGTTGTCATGGACCATCCTGTTTCCATTCATGCCTTCTCAGACGCTAGCAAGGTCGCGTACGGCACCGTCATTTACTTTGTTGACACAAGTGGTAGCCGTCTAGTCATGGCGAAAGCGAAGGTCGCCCCGATCAAATCCCTTTCCTTCCCAAAATTGGAGCTAACTGCAGTTCTATTGGCTGCTAGACTTGTTTACTTTACCGAGGAAACTTTTAAAAATTTGCTAAATATCTCGGAGACAATTGTATGGAGTGACGGCCAAATTACGCTCTACTGGTTACATAGTCGAAAGAAGCTTCCAGTGTACGTCACCAACCGTGTCGACGAGATTCATACCCTGCTCCCAACTGCACAGTTCCGATATGTGTCTACCAAAGAGAATCCAAGTGACTGCATTACTCGTGGTGTATCTGCTAATTATCTCAAATCTTCTGCGTTGTGGTGGAATGGCCCATGCTGGCTTAATAATCACAACGAATGGCCAGAAAATATAGATTTGAGCGAGCAACACACTGCTATTGTGGCACCGGTAATTGACTCGGTGCCTAATGATGACACACGGTTATGGGACTGAGATAGATTCAGCAGCTATGAGAAGTTACAACATGTTACAGCATGGGTGATACGATTTTAGAAAATGTAAAAGCAAAAATCAATCCGCCCACAGGTAGTGCTTACCTCTAGTGAAGGAGATCAGAATTGCAGATAAATGTATTACATAAGCTCTGTCAACAAGAAATATATACGCAGGAATATAAATTACTGGTTAAGGGAACAAAGTCCAGGAATAACCAGATAAACCAGTTGGGCTTACACTTGAAAGGGGATTTGATACATTGCGGAGGCAGATTACGATTGGCAGCACTCTCTGAGGCAAGTAAGTATCCAATACTACTGCCCCCCAATCATTCCTTCACCCATCTTATCATCGATAGGTGTCACCGACTCTGTTGTCATTATGGGGTTGGTCATATAATCACCTATGTCAGACAACGATGGTGGGGGCCTAGAATCAGGCAGGTGGTCAAGAAAGTCCTACGCAAATGCTTAAAATGTAGACAAATACCGGGAACACATTATGACCGTGTAGGAGTACCTCCCTTACCAAACCTGCGAACCACCCCAGGTGAGCCCTACAAATTTACCGGGGTTGACTACAGTGGAGCAACCCCTGTGAAAGATTCACCCAATCTTAAGGTGCATATGATACTTTTCACACGTGCCGTTACCAGGTCAATTCACCTGGAACTGGTCACCAACCTCACTTGTGATAGCTTCCTACATGCCTTCAAAAGATTCTGCAGTAGACAGGGATATCTACGTATCATGCTGAGTGACACTGCAAACACATTCATATCTACTTATCTCAAATAAGTGAGCAACAATCCCAAGATTCAGACCTGCCTCGCGGATGTGAAATGCGAATGGCGTTTCATTCCCGCCAAAGCACTTGGTTCGGCGCCATATTGGAAAGAGCCATAGGCATCGTGAAGGCGGGTCTGAAGAAGGTGTTGGGTAGAGTTCTCATTTCGATTGAGGAACTCAACACCATACTCTTGGAGATTGAAGCCACCGTAAATGATCACCCTCTATACTATGCTTCTGGTGATTTGGAAGACCTTATTCCAATCACACCCTCAGTACTGGTACATGGATACAGACTGCGGGACCTTCCTGAAGAACATGATGAGGATACTATGGAAGATCCAGACTACACAAGTAAGGAAGTGATATCGGCCCGCTACAAATGTATTCGTAAATTATCGCGAGATATTTGGCATCGCTGGTCGACAGAATTTCTGGTGACTTTAAGAGAAGCGCAAAAAAGTAAACTAGCACCATTAACAGGTCATTGGCCTAGGGTAGGTGAAGTGGTAACCATCCATGAAGAGGACCCGCACGCATTTTGGAAATTGGGTCGTATAGAGGAGTTGTTACCCGGTCGTGATGGTGAGGTTCGGGTAGCGAAGGTTCGCACCAGGACTGGAGTAATCACATGGCCGACTATACAACTATATCCTCTTGAAGGTGACCTAGATTGCAAGGCCGCCCCCTCGGACCAGTTATCCATAGATGTCCCCTCCCTGGCTCCTACTTCGGCGCAGCCTGTTGACGCGTCCGGCGGACGCCCTAGTCGACAGGCAGTCCAGATATCCTCCCAAGCTTGGCGGGATAAGATTGCCTCCGGGCAAATATAATCATGTACATTTTGTATATTTTTGGTGGCGGGAATATGTCCATACTCAGTATACTCTATCTAGTTGAACAGTCTCGATGCTACGTAATCTGGGTTTATGCAGCGTTACGTATCTTTCCGTAGTCTTAAGTTGAACGCTTCCGTAACCTTATGTTGAACGTTCCATAATTTTGGGAAGAATATTTTATTCTGTAGTCGGAAATGGGAGAGTATTGTAGGATTATAATTCCCATATATATGTGTATTACTCATTAATATTGTTCATATGTATCTCATTGTATAAAGATGGGATACATTTTCCATATGCTATGCGCATGCGTGGATAGTGGATAGTCTCGAGAGACACCAACACGTTTCTCTTGTCCTCACTCTCCATAAAACCTCCGTCAAAGCTACACGCTAAGCCCTCTTCATTGTTTCATATATTAGGTGTTTTCGCTTCACTTTCATCTCATATTCATAGTCACTACATTATCATCTTTATTAGCTATCACGAAACTTAAAGTAATTATCTATCCTATCCTATCATATTCTAGCCTCTTTCCTTCTGCTTTCCTTATCCTACTAACCCACTCGAGTCAACTAGCCTATCTTCTGCCATATTTTAATCACCAACTGAGTTCATCTTCCAAGGTAAAATATTTGTTATATGTGTTAATAATATAAATTAAAATATACAGTCCAGTTCATCTAAATTAACCATAATGTGGTAGCAGATCTGCTGTTGAGATCCAATGAGGCAGTAGTCTTGAAGTTTCCTCCGTCGTCCTGGTGTACCAGTTCATGGGCAATAGGGACAGAAGAGATTGGTGGCAGAGACATTGTGACAGGTTACTGGTCGCCTCGAGTTCAGCACATAAAGGTCTGGTCATTGCATATTTACTCACAATATGTTTAGGTCTGGTTGAAAGTTTCCCTTGAATGCTCTTTGATATTCTAAGTAGACTCAGGAGCTGTCTTTGTGACGAAGGAGTAAGGTATATCACAGTATATCACTGCCCTCTTTTTCGAATGGCCAACATCCTTGTAAGGGATGGTAAATGTTTTGTTTGAAATGATGGAGAGATGAAAGATCGTTGTGGTGTTTTAGAAGAATCTTTCTCTGTGAAATTGTTGGAAGCTCATTATTTGATTCTGATTCCATTATTATTAATTTTATTATTTGGTGGTGGTGGCATAATTGGCTTCCAGAAAGGTGAATTTGTTTTCGTATCATGGAGGAAAGGTTGCTGCAACTGCCCTAACCAATCCTTGCCAACTTAAATATACCTCTAATGAGGAGTCTTTCTAATGTCTTAAATAGTCTGCACACCCTTGCGATTGTATTTTCTTTTACTCTGTTGGGCATGGTTGTGGTTGAGATTCAATCCTTGTAGAAAATCCAAGTCTAGGTATTCTGCACATGTGTGATTGGGAAACTTACCACTAACTGGTAGTGCTTAGTGTACCCACTTGGGTGTGGACATCTAGGGAATATTTTGTGTCAAAACCATGGCTATTTAAGTCTTTAGCTGCGACTCAACTGTACGTTTGGCAGTTGTGAAGGTCCTTGGTGCTGCTCATTCCTACTGTAGTGGAGTGTAGTCAAGCTGGCTAGAGAGTACAAAGGAGTACAAAGGAAATCAAGCAACAACATATTTAGTGACCCTTCTTAGGCTGCTTGTCCTCCAAAACACTGAGGATCAAGTGTCCAAACAGTGGTTTAGAGTGGGTAAGGGACTAAGGGAATATTGGAAAGGGAACTACTGCCCTGGAACTAATGTCCGTAGCAGGATTAGGAAGTTAGTAGGGGACAGATGGGTTAGTAACTGAGGGGGGGATAAAATTAAGTTATTCATTTACAAACACAGTCTGTCGCGGGTTTGATGCAAGATGTTTGTCTAGGCGAAGTTTAAATTAATCAACGGTGCCGCAGTCTACAACGTCTCGGGAAGCCCATTCCACAAGTTGACAACTCGATTGAAGAAGAAATTCTTAGATTCGTGAGAGTTAAAAGATTTACCAATAATTTTGCAATTGTTTCCCCGCGTGTAATTAGATTGGTCGATAGTGTTACAGTTCATATTGTCGATGCCTTTGATGATTTTGAACACTTGAATTAAGTCGCCTCTTAATCTGTGCTGGGTTAAAGGAAATAGATTTAATTCTCTATAAGACGCTCCTCGCATGGTTTGTTCCTTAGGCTAGGTATCATTTTGGTAACTCTACGTTGAACTCGTGCTAGCTTGTCTATCTTATTGGTAATAAGGGCACCAGGATTGAACGAAGTATTCCAGAAGAGGGTGGGCTAAGGTATTGTACGGTATTGTATTGTATTGTAAGGTAAGGTTAGGATAACTTCTTTGGATTTATGTTCAAATGACCTGCCTTAGCCAATTATTTTGTTTGCTTTCTTAACAACTTCTGAACATTGACTCGGTTTTAGGTTACTCGATATTATTACTCCCAGATCTGTTTCTCTGTTTACATTCTTAAGCTGAGTGCCATTCATCGAATAGCTTGCTTTCTCATTTTGGTATCCGATATGTAGTATGTAGTATCGTATATGTAGTATCGTATATGTAGTTCCGCATTGAAACACATTTGCCAAATGTGGGCCCAACATGACAACTTATCTAGATTGTGTAGCATATCGTCAACTTGTTCTTTTGATAGTACACTATTTGCAATTTTTGTATCGTCAGCAAACTTTGAGATTGTACAGGTGAGACCCTCATCTATGTCGTTGATGTACATTAGAAAGATAATTGGTCCTAGTACCGATCCCTGGGGTGAGTGAGAGTGAGTAATGCATTCGCTTCCTTGCAAGACGATTGTGAAGGTCAGGCTAGTCAGGACAAGGGTGGGTCTGAAAGAGCCCTTGTCTCCGCTACTTCAGGAAATGCTGCAACTGCTACTCCCCCAGGAGCACCTACAACTGCTGCTTCCCTAGCAGTACCTGCAACTAGGACTGCTGCTGCGCCAGGAGTGCCTACCTCTGCCGCAGCTGCCACCATTTCATCGACAAGGAAAGGTAAGTAATTCTCAATTGTTGGCGACTCCTTGGTCAGGTCTACCTGTACTAATGTTAGGAAGCTTGTCGGTCTGCCTGGTGCCGGGGTTGGGAAGGTGTTAAAAAAATAGATGACATTATGAAATATATTGGAGAAAGCCCCATTATCTGTCTCAGTACAGGGAGTAATGATTTACAGTATGTAAATGTAGGACCGAAGAACTGCTTCGGCAATACAGGGAGGTGTTAAATAAAGTTAGGAGGAAGGGAGTCATACCTGTGGTACACAGTATCTTGCCAAGGAGAGGGGTCAGTAAGGAATGGTCTTCTCGGGCAATTGGTATAAATTGTGTGCTGGAAAAATACTGCAATGATTCTATGGTAAGAACCAGTTGTATGCACAGGACGGGGTTCATCTTTCTAGGCTAGGGGTGGCAAATTTAGCTAGGTCAATAGGTAGGTTGGTCGCGGGGTTTCGCTAAATTTATAGCCTGAAAATATAAGATAAAGTGCCTAGATAATTAACCGTAATTGTCACACCGGTACATCAGATAGGACTAGAATGATATTTCAGGCTCAGGATTGTAATTATGCCAGAAATACTGTAGGTAGCAATAACAATATCGAATTAACAGATGGTATGCCTATATGAGCTAGTTTTAATCTAAGGCGAAACAATGCAGGTTAGCATACTAGAAACGAGGATAGAACAAGGATGTAGGTAAGAAACTCACACAAATAGCAGAAGTTTACGGAATGAAAGAGATTAATTGAAAGTAATAGTTTCTACTGAAAATATTGATATTATCAGGTTACGGAAACGTGGATGAACACGGAAACTCGATAATTAATTGCAGAGTATCAAATACACGGATTTACGATGTATAACGTAGATCGTCAAGGGAGAAAAAGAAGAGGTGTAGTCATTTATGTCTCCAATTCGATAAACTGGTGCACTAGGTCAGATATAACATTAGAAAGGAAAACTGAAAGTGTATAGTTAGAAATCAATGACAGCCATGACAGTGTTGTAATTGTCCTCATATACAGACCATCAAATCTAAGTCAAATCCCGATATGTCAATGGGAAGATATTATTGGGATTGAATTTGTGGTGTACCTAGTATCAGTGCATTACCACAAAGCCCACCGAAATGCCAAAAAAAATACCCTCATTGTTCCCTGATTAAATAACACTGTATGAATATTCCCATATTCAAAATATGTTACAGGGGGACAATGCCTAGTGAGTTCACTGCTCAATAGGTGGCGTTCTGAGAGTGAGGGTCTGAGTGTGGAGGGTGAGACGGTGAAGCACTTGGGCGAAGCAACCGGCCGCTTCAGAGATGGAGCTGCTTCGAGCCATGGTGGATGCTTCCCATGTCTCACTCTCCAGACTGGAACAAGACCTCACGGGCTTCACCGTGTTGAGCGGTGGAATGTACAGGCTCTCAGCCTATGCCCGAGAGGGAGTAGTTGGAATATAGAAACAAAAAACAAAAAAAACAAAATAGAATAGATGCTAACATTCTCTGGAATGAAATTGCTGTCTAGTAAAGTTTGTATTGTAGGAGATATTAATGTTAGCAAAATAAATTGGGGAGATAATACAGGAGACATGGAATCAAGTGATTTATAGAAATAGTATAAGACAACTGTCCAACATGTAACTAAGCCAACTAGAAGGAATAATATACTTGTTTAATAGTCTTCAGCAATAAAGAAAATCTAATTAGTAATGTAGTAATCGGAGGAAGTCTTGGTCATCAAGATCATGATAAAATAAGATTAAATCTAGAATGGAACAAATAATGAATAATACACTTGACTCTAGTTCCGAATTTCAGATTAACACAATTTCACACATTTATCTGAATAAAATTTTCTTACATTTGCCAGAATTATAATGTTACCTCCACCAACCAACTTTACTCCTAAACTCAATTAATGAAATCAACAAATACATGTGGCAGTCCAGGGATTAGAACCTAGGATGCTCACACCGAAATTCAGTGCATTTATCCATTGTGCTACGAAGACAAAATTTTCCCGGAACTGCACGGGTTAAAGGGCGATCGGACCAGAAATATGTATACTGTGTTTACATTAAGTGTTAGTGAACGGCGCTATATATCTTTCTGTCTTGTATAATATGTATACTGTGTTTACATTAAGTGTTAGTGAACGGCGCTATATATGTTTCTGTCTTTTATAATATGTATACTGTGTTTACATTAAGTGTTAGTGAACGGCGCTATATATGTTTCTGTCTTTTATAATATGTATACTGTGTTTACATTAAGTGTTAGTGAACGGCGCTATATATGTTTCTGTCTTGTATAATATGTATACTGTGTTTACATTAAGTGTTAGTGAACGGCGCTATATATGTTTCTGTCTTTTATAATATGCATTTCTTATTATTGAATCGCATTTCATATTAACATGCCTCGAGTTCCTCTCAATATTGCATTAGTTTTGCGGGATAATTCTGCGTATTTCACTATAAGGTTCTGAATATAATCATGTTTATATGAATAATGCATTTGGAACCCTCAATTGTGTTGCTATATTAAATTGTATTTACTCATCTGTAATATGTGTAATATAAATCGAACAAATTCTTTAAATATTCCATCTAGAAGCTGAGGCTACATGGTTAACTTGTTTTGGTAATTTTTTTCTAGTGTTCCCCCTGGACTTCCATCAAACAGAAACACAAATCGATTAGATCCCCCTTCTAGAATAATTTGTACATTTTTCCAAAATTACAGTCTCACTATCGTTTATCAGGATAAATATCGACAAATAAATAGCAAGAAAGGGTCTTAATATTGACAAGGAAATTGGGCGACAGGTCTTAAAATCAACAAACTAATGGAGCAAACATCTTAAAATCTGAAAACTATGGTGGTAAACATGAGGGAGAAATGGATCTAGAAAAACGACCCATATCCCCTTATCAACCGAATTTTATAGTGCTATACATTTGTGTTGTTTTTTATAATAAGTCATGCAAAATTGTGTAGAACAATATACAATATCTGGCATTCATTGCCCCGCGCTGATTGTCCAGCACTGTCATAATTATGTAAGGCTTAGGAATGTACATTATATTATCCAACATAAACAACATTAACAATGAGAAGGACATCCCTAATGAAGCGCATCTCTCTACGAAATATACTTTAAAGAGAACATCAAAATATATGGATATACAATATATATCTCCAATGTGAGCGAACACCAGCTAATTGAAATATGGCATGATTAAGACATTGGTTAACTCGTTCCGTATAATGACGTTTATTTATATATTATTTATATATTTAAAAGTTTATTTGATTATGTTGAGTTTGTTAGACGATGCTTTTAGCTTAGGAAGAGACAGTATAAGTCTAATGAACAACAGATAGGCTATATTGAAGAATAACATTCGGCTAATGTTTCCTAGAAAAATGAATAAAGGCATTACTAAATCGCTATGGTATTAAAGGGATTTAGTTTCCTCACAAATGCTTGAATTATGATTGTCATATCACAACTTCGTGATATTTTTTCATCAGGGCTCGCTATTTCCTTATGTGCTTGTTAATATTGAACATAACCTATTTTAAACAATTATCCTTCATATTATTGTTATTACACTGGCTATCTTGTTACCAATAGTTATCTGTTCCTCATAAAACCTCATTTAATCATTGCAACACAAATTAATATCATAGTAGAATAATTCGTGAGTTCACCATACTATTCTATCTATCTATTGCCAGACGTCGTAATTCCCGAGAGGAGGTGGAGATGGTCCAGACGCTCTCTCTCTCTCGTGCACTGTACAAACGGTCACAGATCAATTCGCCTCACAATAAATGCACAGCTTCATTATATAAACGTAAGAAGAACTTCAGTATATTGTTATTGCTGGTAGCATTCACAGTTGGTTATCGCTATTCACTATTTATTACGATGATATTGACAGATATTGACTTAGTCATAATAGTTGTGATATCACGAAAAGCGGTTGAAAACAGTTGTCATGAAACTATATGACCAGACACTACACCAAGCAAAACTCAGGCACCTCCGTATTTGACGATTTGATAACAAACAAATTTGTTCATGCGTATTAACCCTTGTCTATCGGGGCCCGACTTAAGTCCGTATCGAAAAATTTGGACTATGTGGCGGGGCCCGACTTAAGTCTGAGTGCAATTTTGGCGCAATATTGGCTCTGAGAGAGAGACGAGTGATGGGAGGAGCATGGGATACCTCATGACCGGTCGCCACGGCTGCCGTGGACCAACTGAGATGTACTCCACTTACATCCACCCTCACTCCCTCGCTACATACGTAATTATATAAAGAAATTACCGTATTTTACCGATTTTGCCCTTCGGTTGCACGATCGTTGCAAGACAACCAGTGATCGTAGAAGGATGGTTCGGGTGTCATTGGAAAGCTAAATTAACGCCCTTTCAGGGATACATACTTGTATTACGCTCTGGGTCTTGTTTATGCATGAAAAAGAGCACGGAAACAACCCAATTTATGGTAAAAAAAAAAAAACGCTGAGCGGCACAGTGAAATATACTCCACCACCCGCTCTTAAGGTGTTAATCACCCATTAACTAAATTAAGTAAATGAAGCTCATATATATATATATATATATATATTCTCTTTTAAACAGACGAGGTTAAAGGCAACAGCGGTTTCAGCATTCAGTATTTTATTGTTACAGCTTTCAATATTTCTAACAATTTTCCTCTGGGGTTCAGAGATGAGGTACAGCAGGTTAGCAATATTCATGGTGGATCCAACGTTTCACAAGTAAACATCTTGCATCTTCAGGGAAGGGGCAGGTAATGATTAGAATAAGGACAAAGCAACATATTTATACAAAATTTGAGGATCAAGAATAGGTAGGTGGGCGGAGCTACTGGGTGTGGGGTGGCTGTTCATTGGTGGAAGGCAGTCTATTCGCGAGACGGGCACTAAATCTTATCAGTGGTTGGTTGTTGGCTGTGGGTGGCTGTGATTGGTTGGTGTTGTCAGTAGTGCGCTGATCGCGGAAAGGGCACAGGGCGAGAGGAACGAAGGCAGTATGCCTGTAGCGCTTGCCTGAAGGAAGAATTTGAAGGTCTTGTGTTTGGTTGTTGATGCTGGGGTTGAGCGTTTGGATATATAGAGCTTCTAAAATAGCTAGTCTTCTGGGGTCTGATTCTTTGTCGAGTATGGTAGTTTGTTTGTCTAGGTCGGCGCGAGTTAGGGCAAGATGGTGGGGGCTTGATAGTGATTTTTTATAGCGCCAGATTGAAGGTGGAGGGTTAGTCGACGGGAAAGGCGAGTCTGTGTCATTCCAACATAGGATAGGGGTCCACAGTCCCCAGATGTGCAAATATGCTGGTATATCACATGATCGTCTTTCGGTTGGTTGGTGGAAATGGGGCGGTTACGGAGGACAAGGTCTTAGGAGATTTGTAGTAAATAATGAGTTTTATTTTATTGTCAGGGTTGGTGGGGAGGACGTTTTTGTGAATTATTTCTTTCATAATGGATTCGTCTGTTGTGTGGTCGGAAGATATGTAGTTTCTGTAGAAAAATGCAATGTCATTGGCCGGGTTGGTGCTAGGGGGGTCTTGTTTGTACCATTTTCTTGGTGGTGGTTGATGGCATTGGTGACGTCAGTGTTGGAATACCCATTGTTGACTAGGACCTGGGTGAGCCTTTCCAATTCATTGTGTGTGTCATTCCAGGTGGTGCAATGGGTGAGGGCTTTCCTGACATAGGCGGCGATGGTGGACTGATGGTATCGTTTAGGGCATTCACTTTCCCCATTAAGACATTGGCCATTGTTAGTAGGTTTGGTGTACACTGTAGTTTTGAAGCCGTGGTTGTGGAGGGAGACAAGGAGGTCGAGGAAGGGTAGATGACCATCGGTGGTTTCTTCGTATGTGAAGTTGAGTCCGGAGGCGGCCATGAAGCGCTGCTGGAGGTCCCTGAGTTCGTCCAGAGATCACCACCACCCCAGCCCTACAACCCACCCTACTAGCAGAAGCCGCCAAAACCAGGGGATCCCACCAAAGCAAGCTCCTCAACAAACAGCTGCTAAACAACTTAAAGAGAACCCCAACATCATCATCCGACGAGCTGATAAGGCCTCCTGCCTTGTGATACACGGAAAAGAAGAATACCTACGGAAAATGGACGACATTCTTAGTGATAAAAACAAATTCAAAAGGATTACTCGCAATCCTACTGACGAAATAAAAAGGAAAGCCAACACCACCATCACTGCTATCAACGCCAAAGCCGATGGCGTACACCTGAAGAAACTCATCGGCGAATTCACCCCAGGTTATGCTTACGGTACTATAAAAACCCACAAACTCGGGAACCCCCTCCGCCCCATCATATCACAGATCCCTACTGCTACCTACCAGACCGCCAAGGCCCTGAACAAACTCCTCACCCCTTTTGTTCCTCGGCAATACAACCTCAACTCTGCTTATGACTTCCTAGAAATTCTACGAGATGCTAACGACCACATCATCGCCTCCCTCGACGTAGAGAGTTTGTTTACCAACGTGCCCGTTGACAAGACAATAGATTTTATCCTACGTCGAGTTTACCACTGCCCTAATACGCCCCCCCTGGACATCCCGGAGAAGGCCCTGAAGACGCTCTTGGAACTATGTACCAAGGAGTCCCCTTTCCTCTGCCCCCGCGGGAATATGTACCAGCAAATCGACGGTGTAGCGATGGGAAGCCCCCTGGGGGTCCTGTTCGCCAATTTCTTCATGGGAACTATCGAAGAGGAACTCCTGGCTGCCCACCGGCCCACTGTCTACTGCAGGTACATCGATGATATCTTCGTGCGGGTGAAGGACCTGGACGAACTCAGGGACCTCCAGCAGCGCTTCATGGCCGCCTCCGGACTCAACTTCACATACGAAGAAACCACCGATGGTCATCTACCCTTCCTTGACCTCCTTGTCTCCCTCCACGACCACGGCTTCAAAACTACAGTGTACACCAAACCTACTAACAATGGCCAATGTCTTAATGGGGAAAGTGAATGCCCTAAACGATACCATCAGTCCACCATCGCCGCCTATGTCAGGAGAGCCCTCACCCATTGCACCACCTGGAATGACACACACAATGAATTGGAAAGGCTCACCCAGGTCCTAGTCAACAATGGGTATTCCAACACTGACGTCACCAATGCCATCAACCACCACCTAGAAAATGGTACAAACAAGACCCCCCTAGCACCAACCCGGCCAATGACATTACATTTTTCTACAGAAACTACATATCTTCCGACCACACAACAGACGAATCCATTATGAAAGATATAATTCTCAAAAACGTCCTCCCCACCAACCCTGACAATAAAATAAAACTCATTATTTACTACAAATCTCCTAGGACCTCCAACCTTGTCCTCCGTAACCGCCCCCTTTCCACCAACCAACCGAAAGACGATCATGTGATATACCAGCATATTTGCACCTCTGGGGACTGTGGACCCCTATCCTATGTTGGAATGACACAGACTCGCCTTTCCCGTCGACTAACCCTCCACCTTCAATCTGGCGCTATAAAAGATCACTATCAAGCCCCCCACCATCTTGCCCTAACTCGCGCCGACCTAGACAAACAAACTACCATACTCGACAAAGAATCAGACCCCAGAAGACTAGCTATTTTAGAAGCTCTATATATCCAAACGCTCAACCCCAGCATCAACCACCAAACACAAGACCTTCAAATTCTTCCTTCAGGCAAGCGCTACAGGCATACTGCCCTCGTTCCTCTCGCCCTGTGCCCCCCTCCCGTACCTTTCCGCGATCAGCACACTACTGACAACACCAACCAATCACAGCCACCCACAGCCAACAACCAACCACCGATAAAATTTAGTGCCCGTCTCGCGAATAGACTGCCTTCCACCAATGAACAGCCACCCCACACCCAGTAGCTCCGCCCACCTACCTATTCTTGATCCTCGAATTTTGTATAAATATGTTGATTTGTCCTTATTCTAATCATTACCTGCCCATTCCCTGAAGATGCAAGATGTTTACTTGTGAAATGTTGGATCCACCATGAATTTTGCTAACCTGCTGTACCTCATCTCTGAACCCCAGAGGAAAATTGTTAGAAATATTGAATGCTGTAACAATAAAATACTGAATGCTGAAACCGCTGTTGCCTTTAACCTCATCTGTTTAAAAGAGAATCTATTACCTGGCTATACTAACATATATATATATATATATATATATATATATATATATATATATATATATATATATATATATATATATATATATATATATATATATATATATTAGTAAAGCCAGGTAATAAATTTTCTTTAATACATACGAGGTTGAAAGAAATGGCAATTTCTGCGTTGGAAATTTTATTATTCAAAGTTTCCAGGTCTCTGATGAGTTTTCGCTGGGTGGCAGGAAGTAGATGAAGGAGATGAGCAAAATTCATGGTGGTACAGGGTTACATAAAATGTACATGATGATACAGGATATACGACGCGTTTCACTGGACAACCAGCATTATCAAGTAAGGAAGGAATGATATAAAAGGTAAACAGGAAGGGTATATATAGAGGGTGGAGGATCAGAGGAGGCGGAAAACAGGGGGCAAAAGTCTGCTATTGGTGGAAGCGTAAACTAGGAGAGAGAAGGGGTTAACCGCTTCACGCATGCGCACTGGATGCGGGATGGTGGTCAGTAGGTGGGGTCGAAGCTGATTGGCTCCGTGTCGAGGGGCGTGGCCTAACTTGTGTGGCGCCTGCAGAAGACGAAGCTGAAGGAGGTAGCGCGGGGGGCTGCGTCAAGGGCACCGGGGGGCGAGGAGGGGTGTTAGGTCCTGTAGGGTAGTGCCTTTTGGCAGAAGGAAGGATCTGAAGGTCCAGAGTTTGGTTGTTGATGTTGGGATGTAAGGCTTGGATATATAAAGCTTCGAGTATAGGTAATCTCCTTGGGTCACTTTCTTTATCGAGTATGGTGGTGTGTTTCTCTAACTCGTTGCGTGTGAGGTGAGGGTGGTTAGGGGTGAGATAGTGGTCTTTGATGGCTCCAGCCTGAAGGTGAAGAGTTAACCGACGTGAAAGACGAGTCTGCGTCATACCAATATAGGAATGAGGTCCACAGTCCTCATAATTACAGGTATGTTGGTAAATGACGTGATCGTCGGTCATCGGGCTCTCCTGTAGTTCATGGAGGTATCTACAGTAGACGACCAGCCGTCTACTGTAGATACGTGGATGACATCTTCGTGCAAATCAAGGACCTCCACGAACTACAGGAACTCCAGCGTCGCTTCATGACCTCCTCCGGACTTAACTTCACCTTTGAAAAATCTAACAATGGACAACTCCCCTTCCTCGACATCCTCGTAGCTCTGAACGACCATGGGTTCAAAACCACCGTCTACATTAAACCTACTAACACAGGACAATGCCTCAACGGCGATAGTGAATGCCCCCGCCGTTATCTTCTATCCTCCATCTCCGCCTATGTTAGGAGAGCCCTCACGCACTGCTCTACCTGGGCCGACACCCACCAGGAACTAGAAAGACTATCCCAAGTTTTAGTAAATAACGGATACTCCAACTCCGACATCTCCAGCACCATCAACCACCATCTTGAAAATGGTACACCCAAAGCCCTCCCAACATTGACCCCCCCAATGAAATTAAGATCTTCTACCGCAATTACATGTCCTCTGAACACAAAAATGACGAGGCCGTCTTAAAAGAAATAATCTCCAAGCATGTCCACCCAACCAACCCGGAAAACAAAATCAAATTAATAATTTATTACAAATCCCCCAAGACCTCCAACCTCGTTCTCCGCAACAAACCAGCCTCCACCAAGATAAAGAGCCCGATGACCGACGATCACGTCATTTACCAACATACCTGTAATTATGAGGACTGTGGACCTCATTCCTATATTGGTATGACGCAGACTCGTCTTTCACGTCGGTTAACTCTTCACCTTCAGGCTGGAGCCATCAAAGACCACTATCTCACCCCTAACCACCCTCACCTCACACGCAACGAGTTAGAGAAACACACCACCATACTCGATGAAGAAAGTGACCCAAGGAGATTACCTATACTCGAAGCTTTATATATCCAAGCCTTACATCCCAACATCAACAACCAAACTCTGGACCTTCAGATCCTTCCTTCTGCCAAAAGGCACTACCCTACAGGACCTAACACCCCTCCTCGCCCCCATGGTGCCCTTGACGCAGCCCCCCGCGCTACCTCCTTCAGCTTCGTCTTCTGCAGGCGCCACACAACTTAGGCCACGCCCCTCGACACGCAGCCAATCAGCTTCGACCCCACCTACTGACCACCATCCCGCATCCAGTGCGCATGCGTGAAGCGGTTAACCCCTTCTCTCTCCTAGTTTACGCTTCCACCAATAGCAGACTTTTGCCCCCTGTTTTCCGCCTCCTCTGATCCTCCACCCTCTATATATACCCTTCCTGTTTACCTTTTATATCATTCCTCCCTTACTTGATAATGCTGGTTGTCCAGTGAAACGCGTCGTATATCCTGTATCATCATGTACATTTATGTAACCCTGTACCACCATGAATTTTGCTCATCTCCTTCATCTACTTCCTGCCACCCAGCGAAAACTCATCAGAGACCTGGAAACTTTGAATAATAAAATTTCCAACGCAGAAATTGCCATTTCTTTCAACCTCGTATGTATTAAAGAAAATATATATATATATATATATATATATTACCGGTGAGGTAGTTTTCATTATATTCAAGTTATTCAGCTTAGGAAGGACACATACATATATTAATATTTTAATCAGTTGATTTTTATTTATTTATATATATATTTCTGTTTGTATTATTATTAATAATATATGATTTTGTTCAAACCTTTCCTGTTCCCAATTATGAAAACACAAATATAAGTCCGTTGTTGACACGCTAAATGGCGAAATTATAGAATATGTCCTTCCTGAGGTCAGACCAGATCAGATCAGATGAAGTATTGAGGGATAAGCCTTTGCAACGGTCAGGCTAATCAGATAATTATTGTACTTAAACTATTATAAATATCGCCATACAGGTGACAGCACTGTTCTACGATGCCAATAATTTATTTCATGAAATGGTATATACAGGTATATTCTGAATTGTCTAAAATCTGTCAATCTCTCTGAAGATGGGCACATACCATAACCCAAAACATAGATAATACAGAATAATAGCTCTTCCCTGTGGTTTTTTGGTCACCATCTACCTGTCAGTATCGAACATTCATATATATATATATATATATATATATAATATTGTATTGTCCCTGCCCTTCATAGACATATATCAACCTAATGTACTTAAACTACTTTGATAGGGACTGTATATAAACTTCCCTTTATTAACATTTACAGAAACGATTGATAGGACCTGTACATTAATTCACCTGACGGAAGTTTGTATTCCTAAGGTTCAAGTATTATCCTCCTAATTGCTATATTAATTTGGGTATTTATAGGATTTTCGCCTTTATACACGAATTATTCAAATCAATTAGCAGCTGACGGTAATTTCTGTTTTCACCAGCCCTTTGGTTCGAAGCGTTTCTCCTGATCAGAGAAGCTTTTGAATTAATCGGAGGTTACTTGTGCTGCTTTTAACATTTGGAAGGGAATACTCATCTAGCAGTGGCAACGGAATCTCTTAATCCGGAGTGTGGTGGTGGTATATGGTTAGAATGTCGGAAGTCATCCCTTACATCACGAACTGTATAACACCTCGCTCTTTCTGTCAGGTTTTTAATAGTTATTCTAGTTGTGTTTAGGTTTAAGTGTAATGTTGCTATACTATTACTGTTGTAAAGAAGACCTATATTTTTCGTTAACTATTACATTATTATCAATAAGGCTTAATTTTGTTCATACATAATTATTATTTAATATCAAAATATATGCTTATTTTGACCAAGTTGTCTTTAATTTATTTATTTTTGGTTCAATTATTGTATTAATAGAACTAAAATGTCTATCTGTTTTTACTTTTCTTCATCCATTGATTAATTATAGTCACTTCTCGCGACAATAGTCGAGTGTGTTGTGCCCCTTACTTGTTAAAACAGCAGTGTTCCCTAAACTATCCTCATAGCTTGATCAATAATATTTTACCATTTATTAAACGTAATGACTTGGCGGTTACCGGGTTAGGGGCGAAATATATATATATATATATATATATATATATATATATATATATATATATATATATATATATATATATATATATATATGTATATACTGTATAATATATATATATATATATATATATATATATATTATATATATAATATATATATATATAACATATTCTCTAGGCCTATATATTATACTGTATATACATCAAATACAAAACTATATACATTATTTATTGACCAGCAAGTTTCTTCCAAAAATCAATTCTGATAATATTTGCATACAAAATATATAGGGGGCCCACGAGATGTAATGAGTATAGGCTAGAGACAATAACATCCGAATGTAAAAACACATGCACGTATAAACACAACTAAAAACCTAAACTCACACACAGTGACACACATACAAACATTCATACGGACACAAATTTACTAAAGCAGGCTTTACTGAAACACACACACGCACACACGCACACTCGGCCACCTGATGCCGTGAGGTGAAGACGTGCTCTAAGGCGCTCTCGTAGCCGCCCGGGTCGGATTTGTGACCCTTTACCTTCACCACAGTTCATCCTCGACTCCATCGCCGTATTTTTACCTTAAGTCAACAATCTATTTATGATAAGTGCAAGTGTAATTTACAGTGTCATTGTGAATTACCAAACGAACTAGACATGCAAACAGGAAATACGAACATTTCAGTATAATTAACCATGTCCCCTTGATAATCTGCCTCCTCCTTTATTAGACTTAAAAAGGGGCTGGATACCCACCTTCAGACACTATAGTGCGTTTAAAAGAATTGAAAAAAATGTCACAATCGTGGCCGGAGAGGAGGTAGGAATGTCCCCAAGTGAATTCCTATCATAAAAACACACAAAAAAGAACCTAAAAAGGTGACAGTAAAGAAACCATACGCACATTTTGAGGCTCCCTGTAATTGGTATAACCTCCCATCGTTGCTACTGTCCAATGTCACCTCTTTGTGCAATAAACTTGACGAACTTATTGTGACAGTTAAACAAATTAGTGCTGATATTGTAGCAGTTACTGAAGCATGGCAAATCACCCCAGAACTATGCGTGATACAAGACTACGACCTCTTTCACCAACTTCGGACAGAGAGGAGGGGGGTAGGAGTAGCTATTTTCGCCCGGAAACAGCTGTGTGCATCTCGCCTGGATATTGAGGTCACGGAGGGAATCGAAGCACTCTGGGTGAGAGTTAATCCCCCCTCCCACCCTCTTCACACTGCCTCCATTATCTACTGTGTGATATCTACCACCCACCACGCTCACCCACCGGCCCCGCACTAATCAACCACATCATCGATACATGTGATGATTTCAAACTCCAATTTCCATCAGCCAAGTTGGTGGTTTGTGGGGATTTTTAATGAACTAGACACCAGTGAGATTCAAGAACAGCTGCATCTTTCACAAATTGTTGACTTCCCCACCCATAACCACAACACTCTTGACCTTATCTTGACGGACATGGATGAGCAGTACCTCCCACCTGAACCTTTACCTCCTGTGGGACGCAGTACTCATCTCTCTGTGTTCTGGTCACCTGCCCCTACCACCTCCCATCAACAGACCCCGTCATCCGGACCTACAGACCAACGCCAGACTCTGCAATGCGGGGGTTCAGGCAGTGGTTGGTTCATTACCCGTGGACGGAGGTTCTCACTGAAGAAGATGTCAATCCCCACTTCTTCCCCACCAAGAGGACCAAAATGCACCCCTCTGACGTCCCATGGATTACTCCTCGGATCAAGAGACTGATGCAGAATCGGAATAAGGCCTTCTACACGGACAACAATCGCTAAGCGACCTACGCAACATTGTGATAAGGGAGATCCGTTGGGCAAAGAAGTCCTACTACCCTACAAAGATTCAGCATTTAAAACAAACCAATATCAGTCAGTGGTACTCTAAAATTAAGAATCTTTGTGGCTTAAGTAGTGGGACTCCTTCGATCCCCTGCGTTTCCCATGTCCCTCGTGAAGATGCACTTGAACTGATAAATAATCACTTCTCTACCATATGCCAGACCCTCCCCAAACTAGACCGCACCAACGTCCCTGCCTTCCTCCCATCCCCTTCCCCCCCAGTAACTGTTCAAGAAAATGAAGTGGCCAAAAAGCTTTCCAGTTTCAAATAAAAAAGATCAACTACCCCTTGGGTAGGTCACCCATGAAAATATACAAAGAATTTTCGGTTGAATTTGCCACCCCCCTTTGCTCGATAATTAATGCCTCCTTAAGGCAAAGTAAATGCCCTGCATTGGAGAGACGTATGAAGTTTTCCAGTGAAAACTTCATACGTCTCTCCAATTCCCAAAACCCCCTCCCGACATTCTCTTAAGGGGAGGTTTTTAGTTAGTTCCCTAGACTCCCATCAATCTTAAAATTACACCCCCTAGACCCCCTTCCAAGATAAATGTGTACATTTTTCAGTAGAAACATTTCCAGGCCGAAGGCCGATTCCTCTTAAATTACAGGCTCGCTATCGCTCGCCAGGAAATAATCGACAGCTAAATGGAACGAAAGGTCTTAACATTGACAGAAATGGGGCGAAAGTTCATAAAATTATCCAACTAATGGGGCGAACATCTTAAAATTTCAAAAGCAATGGGGTAAACATGAGGGAGAAAGGGGTCCAGAAAAAAGTCCCTCATGTGGAAAAGTCCCCTTAATGAACCCAGACCAGTTGCCATAACGCCCATCCCTAGTCTAATCTGTGAGTTCTTTGTATTCACCTGGCCTTACTCACAAATTCGTCACTTAATAGATCCCCAACAGTTTGGCAACGTAAAAACCTCCTCCACCACTCACTGTCTTATTAGCTTCCTATATTATATTTACACAAATCTTGAGAAGAGAAAGACTTCCCTCGCTCTTGCCTTTATTGACTTTAGGAAAGCATTTGACCTTGTTGACCACACTCTATCATCATCAACATGGCCATAAAGTTGGGGCTACATCCTACCCTAGTTGCGTGGTTGACCGACTTCCTTAGTGACAGACGGCAAGCAGTGCGATATCAAGGCTTCATCTCCACCTTCATAGACATCACATGTGGAGTCCCACAGTGCACAAAGATGGGGCCTCTATTGTTCCTCATCTTGATCAATGATGCCCTAAAGGACACTCCATTCCACTGGAAGTACGTGGACGACTCGACAGTCGGCATTTCTGTCGATAACACCTCCCCTAACTATGACCCCCTACAAGACATCCTCGACCGTCTTCAAGCCTGGACCACAGACAATCATGTGACCATCAATCATGGCAAGACAGTGGTCATGCACATCAACACCTCCGTTACCGACCTTCCTTCACCCACTGTCACAATTGGTCCTCATCCCCTTCAGCTTGTTAAGTCCACCAAACTCCTCGGAATCACTGTGGACAACAAGCTGAACTGGAAGAAACATGTGTCTACCACAGTCAGGACCGCCACATACAAGTTGTTTATGCTAAGGCGGCTGAGATCCCTGGGGGCGCCGGAGAATGAGCTTAAGAGTATATATAACATCTTCATACTCCCTAAGCTCACCTACGCCTCTCCCATCTGGTCCTCCTCTCTAACCCTGACAACAACGTCAATTGGAGAGAATGCAGAGGAGGGCATGCAGGATCATCCTGGGTGGCACATACCCAGGGTACGAGGAAGCTCTCACCACCCTTAGCATACCTGCACTTTCAACCCCCCACTACAACACACTCAAGCAGTTTGCATGCTGCTGCATGCTGCTGCTTGTTCACCCACGACACAGAAACTTACTTCCACCAGACGCCCCTAGACCAACACATGCAGCTCGTCACTTCAACACACTCCAACCAATAAGGGCAAAAACTGACAGATACAAAAATAGTCCTACCTCAACCATTGTACATATTATTAATAATGTGTAATGACTGCCTGTCACACCATATATACGTGCCCACCTTTAATAATGTATGCATAAGTGTGTGTGCCTGTGTGTATTAGAATATATGTATGTATTTGCTTGAGTTTGTTTATGTATATGTGTATTGTTACGACCGGCACTACGAAATAAACAAGGGCACTCAATATTGGACTAGATGATAGGCTATATCTGCAACAACGGTACGCTAATTCCAAACCCTCGAACTATTACGCCGGTGAACAAAACACTTAAAACCCTCCAGAGTTAATCTCCTGGATAACGGGGTATCAATTAACTTGGTTTTAGTGCACTTCTACAAAGGCTTTCCAGTGACGGCAAAGCCTACTCACAACAGGAGTACTTTACGTTAATAAAATGCTCTTAAGTAATAACAATGCTTGAATAAACTATAACAAGGTTTAATAAAGAAATATATGCTTACATTAACTTTAGTGTGAGTCTGTACTCAACATTAAACTCTTCAATGCTCTATGAAAACACTGGTAGTCTAGTCCTACTGCAAACAGATATGGAATCTTCTGGAAACGTCTGATGCTCTAAGATGCTCGTTAATATAGAACAGAAATAATGCAGGGGCAGGACACCAAAGCGTGTATCTTAAATACACCAATAAGTAGGATACATATATATATATAACAAGGGCGTGCAGCAACTCTGTGACAGCACTAATAATGACCACTCAAAACAGTACTTCCTTAGCCAAAGTAACAGCCATACTGGGTTGTGCACCAAACATCAACCTAGGCTAAAATAATACGTGACTTCCTAAAGCATACACAGATAAAGTAATTAACACAATGCTGTCTTTATTACTAATAAAATCTAGCAGCGGCAAAAAAGGTACCAGGAGGCTAGGCAGAGCGCAAGCATGCTCGTAGCCTACTGCCTCCCCTTGAATAGATTTCCCTTATGTTACGTTAATTGACTAGGAGGCTCTCTTGGTAAGTCCAGATCTCAAGTATCTGGTCTTGCCCTGGCGCTCCACAAAGGTCAACACAAAGAGGTAGCGAGCATACGAGCAAGAGTAGGCAAAAGCCCTTCGCTCGTATACTGCTACACTCGCAAAGGAAAAATATGCACAAAGGTTACAGGCACCTAGCTCCGTCGAAGTCGTATAGTCTTTGACTCGCCTAATACGTAACTCAGACAACGACTAAAGATACCTTCCACTGTCTAGCATTAAATAGTAACAAAGAACAACTCAATAATTAGAAGCACCCAATGATAATATGACTCATGTGACTATGACTAATAATCCCTAAAGCTAGTGCAAAACATAATATGTGAGAACTGGTGCTGGTAATACGACTGGCCGACTATGGAAGTCGTATGCAGAACCAGAAGGGATAAGTAATTGAATAAAGATGAGAAGTAATGGAAAAGAAGAAATTCAGAGAGAGAAACAGTAGTATAGGGGGTTAGATTGGGGGACAGATTGCAAGGGACGTCTAGGACCAAGCACGCTATGCCAAGCTCTGCAGGAGAAACGCGGCGAGAGCCCCCAGCACCAACAATAGGACAGCGGCACCCAATCACAGACCACTACGTCACGAAATGCAGGCGCCCTTAGGATGCGCCAGGCGTGCCAGCCAATCAAGGGCCTGGGAAAGCCCGAGGCAAACATACATACACACGCACATATTATTACCTCGCTGCCTCCTTCGCTCTTTCTCCTTCACTCTTTCTCTTTAACTTCACACTGCATATCTTATACTCGATGACTGATATAAAATACTTCCATGTGTCACAGACAAGAATAAAGACCACCACTGATCTGGCTGTGATTACATGAATACTAGGAAAGAAAGAACATCGTTCTACGATTATTATAGCCCATTCCACTGCCCTGGCGAGCGCTAGCGAGTACGAGCACATTCTGGCAAGCTGGCCAGCGTAACAGTATATATGTATATTTGCATTTATGTATGTACAGTATATGTGTATGTATGTGTGCGTATATGTGTATGTACGTATGCGTTAATTATCTATATATGTATGTGTCTATAGTGTATACTGTTTGTGGTTTGAGGCACGACCCCGGCTGAGAGTATTCTATCACACACACACACACACACAAACAAACAAACAAACACACACACACACACACACCTACACTAAAGAATGTCCCATATACTATAATTCCCCCAAGCTGTCTCTACTTATTTTATATCCTTCTTTTGTTCTCTACCGAGGATTACCTCCCATTGTAGTAGGCTTTACCTGACCCTACCTGTACGGACCCGTAGGCCGTTTCGCCTTTACCCTTTTCAAACTCCTCATTTGATCTCTTCCGATGTTTGACATCCCATTCTAATTGGCTTTACCTGACCTACAGTCCGTTGCCCGATTAACCCTTTTCCAATTCCCTCATTTAATCTCTCCCAAAGATTTAACTCCCATTATTAGCCTCACCTGACCCTACCAGAACAGTTTTTGTATGTACAGTATGTATGTTTGTTTGCATACGTGAGCGTTTATCTATACGGGCATGTGCACACTTACTGCACGTTCTTATGTTCTTATATATGTATGTATATATATATGCGTATGTATTTGTGTACGTATGTGTATATATGTATGTTCTGTATATATATAAGTAAAATAAATGTGTACTGTATATGCACTGTAAATCACTGACTCTAATGGTTTATTTATGATAATTTGTATTTTACACTAACATAATTATTGTATTAATTTCTTTTTTTAATGTAAAGTATATTATACTCACACATTGTAAACTAAGCTTACCATTTTCATATCTATACATCTCATGTTCATCCACTAAATTGTAAAATGTGTATTTTCAGCTCATGAGGCTGCCATTCTTTAAAAACCGTTTATTATTATTATTTATAATTATTACACACACACACCAAATGAAACTTTAATACATCTGGAGTATGTTATCAAAGAGTCAGACTATAGGAACAAAAATATTTATATTACCGGAGACTTCAACAGTAGGAATATTGATTGGTCAATTTTAGAGTGCCCTGAGAGAGAGAACAGTTGGGGATGTAGACTAATAGAGTTGATGACAAC
This sequence comes from Paralithodes platypus, assembly GCA_032716605.1. Lineage (NCBI taxonomy): Eukaryota > Metazoa > Arthropoda > Malacostraca > Decapoda > Lithodidae > Paralithodes > Paralithodes platypus. The sequence goes on along the minus strand of CM064484.1, from coordinate 8,977,011 downwards.
ATGCTTGTTGCATCAACACATAGAGGAGCCAACAAGGGTGAGAGGGAGTGACACGCCTTCATTACTAGATCTGGTTTTTACGAGGTGTGCCAATGAGATATTTGAGGTTAGTTATAAACCACCAGTAGGTAAAAGATCATGTCGTATTAGACTTTAATTTTATATTGAAGTATGACCTATTACCAAGTAAAGAGGAGTTCAAGAAAGACTGGCTGGATTATCCCAGATGAAGATACGACCAATTGCGAGAGTTTTTCCAAAACATTATTTGGGAGGATAAAGTATTCACTAAATATGATATTAATGAGCAATACAAAGCCTTCTGTGACATATGCAAACAAGGTGCTGACAAATACATACCAATAGCCAAGGATTTCCCTAAAGCAAAGCATGATTGGTTTGGTGCTAGATGTTATAAAGCTAAAGTTGAACGTGATAGGTTATGGAAACGGTGTAGATGACACAAGAGTGATCAATCTTACAAGAGGTATAAAATAGCAAGAAATAACTACACCAAAGTGAGGAGACATGAGGAGAAGGATTTTGAGAGAGGGCTGGTTATGAAGAGAAAAGATGATCCCAACATATTATATGGATTCATAAATAAGAGAACTAAAGTGAAGGAAAAGATCCAAAGGATCGTTCACAATGGAGAAATATTTGAGGAGGAGGTAAAAATGGGTGAGGTTTTTAATGCAAAATTTCAATCGGTGTTTGTTCAAGAAAATTATGATGGTGATGATGCTTATCAGAATACAATACAGAGACCAGTCATGCCCATGACAGATATTATAATAAGAAGGGATGAAGTAAGGGACTGCATGTTAGACCTTAATACAAGAAAGGCTATGGGTCCGGATCAGATTTCTGGGTGGATGTTGAGTGAATGTGCAGAGGAACTAAGCTTTCCCATAACAGAGATTTAAAAAAAATCTTTGTCCCAAGACAAGCTACCTGAGGTGTGGAAGGCTGCTGATATTGTACCGATATACAAAAAAAGACCGAAGGAAGATGCAAATAACTACAGACCCGTGTCTTTGACTAGTGTTGTAGTTAAACTGCTTGAAAAATTGATCAGTACATTTTGGATTTGTCACCTCGAGGCGAACCATTTACCATCGGACTGTCAGTTTGGTTTTAGGCCGAATGTGCGTCAAATTTGCTGAGCTTCTATGACAGAATGATTGAAATTATGCAAGAACGAGACGGATGGGCAGATTGTGTATTTTTAGATTTTAAAAAAGCTTTTGATAATGTACCCCATAAAAGGCTTCTATATAAACTTGAAATGTGTGGAGGAATCACCGGTGGACTCTTAAGATGGATGAAAAATTTCTTAACCGGGAGGAAAATGAGAACCGTCATAGGAGGGAAATATTCAACATGGAGTGATGTGATAAGTGGAGTGCCCCAGGGCTCAGTGTTGGCCCCATTGATGTTTTTAATTTTTATAAATGATCTGACTCTTGGAATTAGCAGCTATATTAACATGTTCGCCGATGACGCAAAATTAGTGAGGAAAGTGGTTGATAACAATTGCTGTAAAATGCTCCAGGATGACATCAATAAGCTGTATGAATGGAGCCGAATGTGGAAAATGGAGTTCAACATTGATAAATGCCACGTGATGGAGATGGGAGAAGGCCAGGGAAGACCCCATGGGGAGTACATTTTTTTTGTTTTTTCTATATTCCAACTACTCCCTCTCGGGCATAGGCTGAGAGCCTGTACATTCCACCGCTCAACACGGTGAAGCACGTGAGGTCTTGTTCCAGTCTGGGGAGTGAGACATGTGAAGCATCCATCATGGCTCGAAGCAGCTCCATCTCTGAAGCGGCTGGTTGCTTCGTTCAAGTGCTTCACCGTCTCACCCTCCACACTCAGACCCTCACTCTCAGAACGCCACCTATTGAGCAGTGAACTCACTAGGCATTGTCCCCCTGTAACATATTTTGAATATGAGAATATTCATACAGTGTTATTTAATCAGGGAACAATGAGGGTATTTTTTTGGCATTTCGGTGGGCTTTGTGGTGATGCACTGATACTAGGTACAGCACAAATTCAATCCCAATAATATCTTCCCATTGACATATCGGGATTTGAACCTGGGTCCATTGGATTACCAATCCAGTGGCATGATCACTCCAGAGAAGGAAAAAAACTTAGGAGTTGTAGTGAACAGGAGGTTAGATCCCGGTGACCACATCAATCTATCTATCTATCTATTGCCTGATGCCGTGATCCCCGAAGGGGTAGCCACGAACGAACCGCCCCCATGCACCTCTGTCCCCGGTCAATCGACGCCCCTCCCCCCAACCAGCACCGCCTTCGTTCATATACTTTCTTACTCCATCCTTCCACCTCTCTTTCGGTCTACCTCTCCCTCTCTGTCCCTCCACCTCACTCTCATACACCCTCTTAGTCATTCTCTCGCTTCCCATAGGTTCCATTTGGCCGAACCATCTCAAGTTGTTCCTTTTCACACTTTCCAGCACATCTACCTCCACACCACACCTCCTTCTTACTTCCTCATTAGTCTGTCTATCCCTCCATGTAACTCCGCACGCACTTCTTAGGTAATTCATTTCCACTGCTCTCACTCTTGGTCTAAGTCTCTCAACCAACGTCCATGCTTCGCTTCCGTAAGTCAGTGTCGGGCTTACCACACTGTCATGCAAGGACTTCTTCACTTCCATACTAACCACCCTATTTCTTGTTACTGCTTTCAGCGTTCCTACAACCCTCTTCCCCTGTTTTTTTTTTTTTTTTTTTTTTTTTTTTCTATGTGATTGAGGGAGGCAAAAGGCATAACTGCCTATAGCGAGTGCCTCCCCCATAGTTGAAAGAGTGACAGGGCCAAAATCAAGGGACGTTCGAGCCAAAATGCCTGGACACACGGAGTTTGAAGCAATTTAAGTCATAGGAAGAGGGAAAGACTGATTCTGGGAGAGAGTTCCAGAGCTCAGCTGTTGAGTAGAAGAAAGTTTGAGAGTAACGTTTCACTCTTGGGTTGGAGAGTTGCACAGAGTAGGGGTGGGATTGAGTTGCAAGACGGGTACCACGTGCCCTACGTAAAGGAGGTGGTATGCACTGGGATAGCTCTGAGGAACACTGATTATTATAGTAGCGATAGAATAGCGAGGGAGATGCAACATTGCGGCGGAGAGAGAGAGATTGCAGAGAGTTGGTGAGTGGACGGGAGTTAATGATACGAAAGGCCTTCCTTTCAACTTTGTCTAGGAGAGCGGTGTGAGAGGAACCTCCCCACACATGTGAACAATACTCAATACAAGGGCGCACTATGCCCCTGTACAGAGCAAGAAGCTGTGCAGGGGAAAAGAACCCCCTAAGGCGGTTGAGCACACCCAGCTTCTGGGAGGTCTGTTGTACCCTCTCCCACACTTCTTCATCCATAGTCCCATCTTTACTCAACACACTGCCCAGATACTTAAAAGAGTTGACGATCTCCATAGCCTGACCGTTCAGCTTCACCTCACACTCTGTGACTTCACCCCTTTCGAAGACCATAACCTTGCTCTTCCCCGCATTTACCTTCAAATTCCGTTTTTCACACACTGTCCCAAACTCATTTACCAGACCCTGCAACTTCCATTCATTATCACTCATCAGATCTGTATCATCCGCAAATAGCAGTATAGGTAGCTTCCACTCAATTCCCTCCCTTTTCAGCGATATACCAACATCCACTGTTCTTGATAGTATTTCTTTCATGACTCCATCCATATATACAGTAAACAACCACGGGGACATCACACACCTCTGTTTCAAACCAACATTCAGGTCAAAGAACTCGCTCGGCTCACTCTCCACACGTACTGCCGCCTTTGCACCACATCAATAATTTGGTAAATAAGGCATATTCCTGGTGGGCTAATAGTTGGGTAGTGTTTAAGTTCCTAAATGAAGACATGGTGAAGATATTAATAACACAGTTTTTAAAGCCTAGCCTGGAGTATGCAGCGGTTGTATGGAATCAACACATGAAAAAACACATTAGTAAGCTCGAGAAAATTCAGCGTGTGATCACAAAATGGGTGCCAGGGTTAAAAAACTTACAATATGAAGACCGGCTGTGACACCTGGGGATTCCCTCACTTCAACTGAGAAGGGAGAGGGGAGACATGATAGTTTTATTTAGGTGTGTTCACGGAAAGGAATATATTGATCAAACACATTTTGTTTGGCCAGCGGTGGGGAGGACGAGAGGACATGACTGTAAACTGTTGAGGAGGAGAGCTAGGAAGGATGTTAGGAAGTTTGGTTTTCCAGATTGAATGGTTGAGAAGTGGAATAAGTTACCAAACGACGTAGTGTGTGCACAAAGTATTGAAGCTTTTAAAGTAAAATATGATAAGTTATAGGCTAACGGGACACTACGAGAGTAATCTCAATCCTGTAAAATACAATTAGATAAATACAATTAGGCAAATACACACACACACACACACACAGACACACACTCCTCTTGAGCAAACGTGAAAACGTCAGGCACGTCATCTCTCTCTCTCTCTCTCTGATGTAAGCATAGACAATAGACATTCACACACAAGAACACAGAGGATGCACAAGCGGACACATATACGCACACACAATTCCATACCCAATTGCATATCAACACACATACAAAATAGTGAGACCACGTAAACACAAGAACACATACAAGTGAACATTGATATATAAAACATACACACTCACACACACACACACACAGAATCGCAAACATAGTATAGCAATCAGAAGTTGAGTTGGTTGGTTGAGTTAACCCGCTGGATCCCAGCGTCGCACATGTTGCGTCGGCAATGTTCGATCACCAGAACCCAGCGACGCAACGTTTGCGTCAGTGTCACTCCGGTCCCAATTACTCCGGTCCTATGGCACCTAGAGGGCTCAGATTTGTATGGGAACTGTGTAAGTATCCCACGCACCCATGCCGATGGTTGAAAACTCTCAAAGTCCAACCGTGTGCGCGTTAGCATGCAAAAACATGTTTTTTGGGGGAAATTGCCTTCAATTGTTTACTCTTGTAAAATCCGTTTTCGGGGGCTCTGTAGGGCCATTTTTTGAGCTTTTTGATCTGTTTTTCGTGGTTTTTCCTTCATTCCTAACCCATTCGCTATTGTTTCTGGAAAAAAAAAATCAAAACCTGCTGGGCCCTGGTGGTACATTTATTAATAACTAGCTGGGGCTCAGCGGGTTAATCAATAAACATGAACAGTACATTTAAAAAGTACACACACACACATTAAGAACATATGCCTCACTGTGACAAAAACATCAAGCAATAAACTACCCAAGCGAATACGCTCACACGCTATAACATGTATCTGCCTCATAGTGTTTTCCCCTTTATATCGTACTTTATTGTTTATATTTCCTTTGCACCCTTGAACAGCACAGACTTGATCTCGTACTGATAGAAATGTTGTTTTGCTTAAAATTAGAGGGAACATAGAAGCGAAAAACTTAAACATGTTTTAGAGTTTTGACTGATGAACAAGAAACTTTCAAACATCACTTCAGTTTGTTCAGCTTTTATATCAGTTGTTTCTTTCTAAAACATTTAATATCTGGAAATTACGATTGGGATAAGAGTATCATGATTGTACATCGCCTACCAGAGTTCAATCCCGTGTGTACTTTTATGCATATAATTATTATCAGTAAGCTTATAGAGCGAAAGGTAAGTCAGAAAATAACTAAGTAGGAAATAGTTCAATCGATGATAAACTGTTCATGCTTGATGATTTCAAAACAAAGAATAAACAACTGAAATGTTAGTTAGCAACGCCAGCAAGGAATGCAGCATAGACAGAATATTTAATATGATGCCGTGAGGTACGCAGTTTTATTGTCAAATAAATACTACTATACGTAAGTGGGAATAAATTTAAAGTTTTTAAGGTTTACGTGTCCTCATTTTGTTCAGTTTGCTCACAACACAAGTTGCCACTACATGTTTCCACACCACGTTCAAGGTATGTATGTATAGTTTGTGTGTACTTATCTATTTATTAGTTATATATATTATATTTGTAAATCATTTTACCTCACAGACACACACACAGACGCACTACCACACACACACACATAGACAGACAAACACACACACACACACACACACGCACCCTCACACTCATACACTCACACACACACACACACACACACGCACCCTCACACTCATACACTCACACACACACACACACTAATTATCTCTGTGTTTCGCTTTGTATTGTAGCACATACAAAAAAAATCATTATGTTATTTTTAACAACCTTTTGGGAAGATATCATTAGTTGTACTGTAAGCCTCAATATGGACAAATTAGGAATTTCATTTAAGTGCACATTGTCAAATACAATTCTACATTAGGATTAAATATACAAGAAAAATATAGATTAACAAAATATATAATACTGTATATATCAATAGATAATATAAATATATAATACTGTATATATCAATAGATAATATAAATAGTAATGAATATTTAACACCACTAGTACTTACTTTAAAATGAATAATTTGAGTTTTTTATCCATGCAGATCCTTCCTAAGCTGAACACAGTCATTGAATAGTAAGAGTAAATTATTGAAGTACATTATAATACTAAGAGGATTAATGTATGGAGTGCTAATTACCGCAAATAATATAATATCAATATTTATTGATTGAATGTTTATAATCTACCTAAGAACAATAGTCATCAATCGCAAATATATAAAACAAGCGTATTGAATCGATGTTACTAATACTATGCTGACAATATAACAGTATTAGTGCTTTATGTCACGTTTTTGTCCCAAGCTTCATCCTTATATTATAGTAATAATGCCATCACTGAGGCAGGACTATAGCAAACAAACAACAGACTCGAGTATAATAAAAAATCATAATTTTCATTGAGCAACAACAGTAACGGGGTGGGGGGGGGGGGAAGAGAAAGAGAGTGAGAGAGTGAGTTTCATAAATGCACAAGCTGCACAGACCTTGCGATCCTTAGTAGGAGGTCCGGACTTAATTTTTTAATTTGCTACAAAGTGGAAGATAGGGACAGTAATGTATAAGGCTATCTCCCAACCCCCCACTCCAAGAGAAAGAGTGTGTAATTTGTATGACTGAGAACATTTGAGTGGGTGTGTGTGTATGTGTGTGTACATATTCAGATATGAATTGATTCGAAAAAGGGCACAAAGGAGCGGTCATTACTAAGTATGAATCTTTAAAAAAAAATTGGTTTCTTCCAAAACTTTGCGTGATCCCATTTGTGGGTGAAAAAAGATAATTGGACAACCGTTTGATGCTTACCCTAGTTTTCAACCATACATCATCATTAGTTGCTAGATATTTTTTATAATCTCTATTCTCAGTTTGCTTTGTAATGACCCTGAGTGTGTATGTGCCCGAGAGTATGTGTGTTTGTGTGTGAGTCATTGAGTGTGTGTGTGTGTGGTCATGTTCTCATGTACAATATGTATACATATCGTATAAATACGTTAGAATATGACTCTTTTGTGATCTTGTGTGTCTCTGTGACGTCACGATCGCTCCTACAGCACGACGTAGGACGAGTTGATCGTATATTGTAAGATTGTAAATAAGTTAAGTTATAAAAGGCCTAATATGCTATTAAGCAATATTGCCATGGTCTTACGTAGTATATATGAATTTATCGTATATATTAATATAATTTATCGTATAGAGCAACCTAAATGAGGTACGATAATTTGGGCTCCTGGCGGTTTGCCATGGCAGCAAGGTGTGCTTTCGAGGAACGCCAGAGCCTTCACGAACACCAACCAGTTAACATCTAATTTTCCGTCCTCAGTTGATCGTGCTTTTGTGCCTCTAATCACAATACACATACAGCAATACACACAGCTACACCATCACGACGCTCTCATCGACACCATGACTGACTGACAGATAAGCATAATAATCATGTCCATTCCCATGTAATCATTTATTCTTTCTTTAACTTGACTCGGGTCTCGGGACCGAAGTCTCGATCCCCAATATCCACCGCCATATTGGGTAAAACGTTCTCCCTTGCCTCATTCCCACGTGGAACTATTGGTGAGTTAATTCCTGGCTAATATTAACCCTTATAACCTTACCCTATATATACATTTATTATGTGAGACCTTTGGATATAAATTAGCTTGTTTCAGATTGAATTCAATTTAGATATAGAGTAGTTTTCATTTAGATTTATTTTATTTGATTCATTATAGCTTAGTAATATTTAACTTCCATTGATAGTTTACCACATTGGTGCCCAGACCTCGGGAATTAGCTACCAGTAAGGGATTTTAAGGCAATGAACAAGGGGACATATAACAGGATGCAGGAACAACTCTATGATAATCTGGTAGGACTAGCCAAGCGGTGGTTAGAGCCGGAATGCAGGGGTCACATCGTTGCACCTGCCCAAGTTCTGCATCCCACCCATCATCTTTCCCCAATAATTTTCTTTTCCGTTTCAGACTTCCTGTGACATCAGACCTGTCCTAAAAAAAAATCTTGTTCAATATGATCCATTAGTAGGTATTGCTATTTAGTGTACTATTTTTTCTCCATAACATAGAAGTCCGCCGGTTGGCGTCTCTTAACTAAACTATTAATTTGCCGTTATCTTTGTAACGTAATATTTAGATACATAGCCTATAGGCTCACATGCAAAATGAATAAAAACGATAAAGAGACACCATCTAGAGGGGTGCTGATCAACGCCCCTAAAAATCAAAGGGCGGGACTTCGGGGAGTATTAAATAGGCTAATTGTGGACGTCAACACTTTCATCACTACTGCCGAACTAGAGGAATTGGAGGCTAGATTAGAAAACGTACAAGCTACCCACGGTCGTATTACGGCTCTGAATGAGGTGATTGTGGCTGACATGATAGAGGAGGAAGAGATAGTTACAGAGTGTGATAATCGCGCCCTCTATGACGAACCTGTCTTTAGAGCGAAGTACCTATTACAGCGTGCTGTCGCGAGTAAAAAGGGAGGCGATAATGAGGCCCATAGAAGGGCTGACCCAAAACATACTGTACACCTCCCAAAGCTCAATCTTCCTACATTTGGGGGCAAGTTAACTGAGTGGTTAGCTTTTTGGGACGTATTTCGATCTACGGTTCATGAATCCTCTTTGGATAATGTCCGCAAGTTTCGCTATCTGAAGGGACAAATGGAAGGAGAGGCCTTACATTTAAGAGAGGGTTTTGCAGTAGTGGGTGGTAGTTTTCTTGAAGCGGTACACTTATTAGAGTCCACATACGGGGATAGAGAGCAGTTGAAGATGGCCCATGTCATTGCCTTGTTGGGGGCTCGCAGAACCACAGTATAAGGTTGATGAGTTGACAAACTTCAGGGCAAATATGGAGTGCCATACTCGATCGCTAGACACCCTAGGGCTTACCACGCAGGAAATGATAGTCATTATCTTGCGTCAGAAGCTTCCTATGGCAATACTTGATAAAGTAAGATCATTTGAGCTGGGGGAGTTCAAAACTCAGTTCAGTAAGGAGATCAATAATCTACAGTTGAACAAAGGGAGAATGTATGTGTCGGGAGGGAGTGAGAATGTGGAGAAGAGGGGAACAGTAAGCATGACAGTGGGGACTAAAGAAAAGAAAGAGGGTGCGTATAAGAAACCTGCTCAGATTCTATGTAATCTATGTAACAACAAACATAAATGGAGTTTCTGCGTAAAATACCCAACAAATGAGACAAAACTAGCACAGGCGAAAAGATTGAAGCTATGTGTAGGTTGTCTAAGTGGTGAACATGGTAAGCAGGGACAATGTACTGCTACATACTTAAGGCCCTGTCACCACTGCAAAGGACATCACTTTGATAAGTTGTGTCCTACAGCAGATAAAGTCAAAGACATCAAAACAGAGGGTACTACAACTGTGACACTAGGTAGCACGCAAGACACCACTATATTGCCCACAATACAGATTCCCATGGAAGGTAATGACAGTAACAAAGTTTGTCGGGTACTTCTAGATCAAGAGTCTCAACGTTCCTTTATTAAGAGGTCCGTACTAGTGGGACTGAAGCACCGAATCGTAGGGGCTGAGACTCTTCGATTACAGGGCTCCACAGGGGTTACTGATAAACAAGACTACGAGATAGCGGAGATTTCATATTTCTACCGTAAAAACCGGTACTTTATGACTTGTATCGTAGTAGACACCCTACCAGAATATGTATCTGTGGATGTGAAGAAGGTGGAACACGCATTACGTAGTAAAGGGGTTAACTTGTCAGATCCCATGGGAAATCAGAGTAAGGTGCATGTTCTACTTGGTGTGGATCATTATTATGAAGTAGTATACCCTGGATTTAAAAAGATGTGTGGTGTAATTTTAATCCCCACTAAATTCGGATATTGCATGAGCGGAAAGGTGCATACTACACAGTCAAAGGTCTTGGTCGACACGGTCTCGATATATAGAGTCAATGTAACCGCGCCAGAGGAGTTGGGAAGGGAGGATTCCCAACCTAGTGACCCTAAGATGGCTGCCGAGTTCGACCTGGAACGACTGTGGAGATTGGATCACATAGGCATTCCTATGGAGACTGATTATGACACGGAAGTTGCGCTACAAAGGTTTGACGAGTCTGTGTGCTACTGTGCCTAAGACAAGCAATATAAAGTTAGTTTACCCTGGAAGAACAGTGAGATAAGCCTGCCTACCAACTATGGATTGGCATTGGTCGCTTGAGCGCATTGCAGCGGAAATTGTCTAACGAACCGAGCACGCGCCAGGCGTATGACGATGTATTTCGGAGATATGAAGATAGGGGCTTTATTGAGAGAGTCGATGTCAAGGAACCGTTTAAGAAGGGTAGGGTTCACTATCTGGCCCATCATGGGGTAAGGAAAGACAGCGTCAATAATATGGTGGTGTATGACTGTTCTGCCCACCAAGGTCAACAACCCAGTCTAAATGACTGCCTGTTGAAAGGTCCGTCCATGGTGTCGGACCTGTCCCAACATCTATTGCGGTTTAGGCTGGGGAAGTACGCCTATACCAGTGACATCGAGAAAGCATTCTTGATGGTCAAGCTAAAGGAGGAAGATAGAGATGTTACCCGCTTTCTTTGGTTCAGCGACATTAGCGACTCTGAGAGTCCAATCATAATATACCGTTTTCGGGTTGTACTCTTTGGGGCCACGTGCTCGCAGTTTTTGTTAAATGCCACAATCAGAAAACATCTAGCTGACACTCATGAGGACACAAGTAAACTATCTCGCGGATTATATATTAACGATTTGCAGGGTTCTAGCGATAGTCAGGATGATTTGTTTTACGCATACTGGCAAGCACGCAGATTGTTTGCGGATGCACATCTATTTCTCCGCGAGTGGGTTACTAATAGTGAAGATCTTCAGAGTTTGATACAGGTGGACGGTACGGCATCTCTTAACCAGGAAAAGCCCAGAAATTTGGGGATGATCTGGCAACCTAAACATGACATACTAACTTTTCAAACAAGGTCTTTTGCTCAGCAGACAGGAGCGCACACAAAAAGAAGTCTGTTGAGCAAAGTTGCGCAATTTTGTTATCCTTTGGGTCTAGCATTACCCGTTACCATAAGAGCTAGGATTCTAATGCAGGAAGTTTGGAGACGTAAAATAGGATGGGATGACAGTTTGCCCGAGGACCTGAATGACCAAGGGACATTGTTGTTGAATGAATATGCCATCCTATGTACTAAACCTATACCTCGTAAAGTGGCGGCGTTCGGTGACGTTACGTTACACATGTTTTGCGATGCTAGCGCCACGGCATACGGGGTAGCCATATATGTTCTTACTTCATTTGGGGCACATTTAGTTACAGCCCGGGCCAAGGTAGCCCCGGTTAAAAAGGTAACTATCCATAAAATGGAATTGACTGCAATGCTGCTATTAGCACGTCTGGTGCAACATGTACGCGCAGCATACGAGAGCGAATTAAATATTGAAATCGTTCACGTATTGTGCGATAGTCAGGTCGCACTCAACTGGATACATAGCAAGAAGTCTCTGCCAGTTTATGTGCGGAATAGGGTAGATGAGATTAGAGCCCTTTCCCAAGACGTTGCTTATCATTATGTAAATACAAAAGAAAACCCTAGTGATCTCATAACTAGGGGTATAACGGCTAGCCAGTTAATGAAGTCCGAATTGTGGTGGCATGGTCCACTTTGCGAACTTTTTCATGGGTACCATCGAGGAAGAGCTCCTAGCTGCCCAACGACAAGCCGTCTACTGTAGATACGTGGATGACATCTTCGTGCAAATCAAGGACCTCCACGAACTACAGGAACTCCAGCGTCGCTTCATGACCTCCTCCGGACTTAACTTCACCTTTGAAAAATCTAACAATGGACAACTCCCCTTCCTCGACATCCTCGTAGCTCTGAACGACCATGGGTTCAAAACCACCGTCTACATTAAACCTACTAACACAGGACAATGCCTCAACGGCGATAGTGAATGCCCCCGCCGTTATCTTCTATCCTCCATCTCCGCCTATGTTAGGAGAGCCCTCACGCACTGCTCTACCTGGGCCGACACCCACCAGGAACTAGAAAGACTATCCCAAGTTTTAGTAAATAACGGATACTCCAACTCCGACATCTCCAGCACCATCAACCACCATCTTGAAAAATGGTACACCCAAAGCCCTCCCAACATTGACCCCCCCAATGAAATTAAGATCTTCTACCGCAATTACATGTCCTCTGAACAAAAATGACGAGGCCGTCTTAAAAGAAATAATCTCCAAGCATGTCCACCCAACCAACCCGGAAAACAAAATCAAATTAATAATTTATTACAAATCCCCCAAGACCTCCAACCTCGTTCTCCGCAACAAACCAGCCTCCACCAAGATAAAGAGCCCGATGACCGACGATCACGTCATTTACCAACATACCTGTAATTATGAGGACTGTGGACCTCATTCCTATATTGGTATGACGCAGACTCGTCTTTCACGTCGGTTAACTCTTCACCTTCAGACTGGAGCCATCAAAGACCACTATCTCACCCCTAACCACCCTCACCTCACACGCAACGAGTTAGAGAAACACACCACCATACTCGATAAAGAAAGTGACCCAAGGAGATTACCTATACTCGAAGCTTTATATATCCAAGCCTTACATCCCAACATCAACAACCAAACTCTGGACCTTCAGATCCTTCCTTCTGCCAAAAGGCACTACCCTACAGGACCTAACACCTCTCCTCGCCCCCCGGTGCCCTTGACGCAGCCCCCCGCGCTACCTCCTTCAGCTTCGTCTTCTGCAGGCGCCACACAAGTTAGGCCACGCCCCTCGACACGCAGCCAATCAGCTTCGACCCCACCTACTGACCACCATCCCGCATCCAGTGCGCATGCGTGAAGCGGTTAACCCCTTCTCTCTCCTAGTTTACGCTTCCACCAATAGCAGACTTTTGCCCCCTGTTTTCCGCCTCCTCTGATCCTCCACCCTCTATATATACCCTTCCTGTTTACCTTTTATATCATTCCTTCCTTACTTGATAATGCTGGTTGTCCAGTGAAACGCGTCGTATATCCTGTATCATCATGTACATTTATGTAACCCTGTACCACCATGAATTTTGCTCATCTCCTTCATCTACTTCCTGCCACCCAGCGAAAACTCATCAGAGACCTGGAAACTTTGAATAATAAAATTTCCAACGCAGAAATTGCCATTTCTTTCAACCTCGTACAAACTTCCTACAAACACTTGATCACAAAACAAACCCCAAAAAACTATACAAAACACTAAACAGCATCACACTTTCCAACAGCAACACAACACAATCACATGCTGCAATCACAACAACAGACTCTACTCCTTCATGTAAACAACAAGCAAACACTCTCATCAATCACTTCTCACATGTCAGCCACCTAAAACCTCACAAAGACGACCGACGTGTCATCCGACGTAAGAGACAATTCCCACAGACCCTGACTATACACCCTTCACCAATCACCAGACAAAGCATATCATCAACAATCTCAAGCACTCACCCGCCTGTGGCCTAGACAACATAAGCAACATACACCTCAGACACCTGGGACCACAAGGCATACAAGCACTCACTAACATATCAAACTACAGCTATTCACACAACACAATACCAGACATTTGGAAGCATGGTATCATCATCACATTCCCCAAACCCAACAAAGACCCCACGCTACCCTCCTCGCACCGCCCCATCACACTCCTTTGCTCCCCCTCCAAAGTCATGGAACGCCTAGTATTACAACTAATTACACCTGACCTACCCCTAGCTCCAACACAACATGGCTTTAGGCCACTGCACTCCACAAACACTCTTCTCACAGACCTTACACAAAGAGCTTTCGACGGCATCAATTCAGCTAGACCACCACACAGATCACTATTAGCCACACTCGACATTAGTAAAGCCTTCGATGCCATCCCCCGCCACAACCTAACAAACAAAATCTACAACACAAACATGCACAACAACACAAAACGGTGGCTGGCCAACTTCCTAGCAGGCAGATGTGCACACGTATCTTTTGCCGGTCAGTCCTCTAAAATCAGAAACTTTCCAAACGGAGTCCCACAAGGATCCGTCCTATCGCCCGCACTCTTCAATCTGTACATGCACGATATAACTACACCCAATACGCCCCAAATAAACTTAGCCTCCTATGCAGATGACATAACACTCACATGCACACACCATGACCCAAAAAGAGCAACAGATCTCCTTCAACCCTATCTCAACACACTACATGGCTGGTGCACTACAAACAGACTTAATCTAGCCCCAGCCAAATCCACCGCAACCCTGCTCACAAGTTGGACAGGAGAACACGAATACATCCCTCAACTCACCATAAACAACACACCCCTAACACATACACACACACCCAAAATCCTAGGAGTAACATATGATACTCATATGACATTCAAACAGCACACCACAAACATTAAAAAGAAACTGACACCCAGACTTAACGCCCTCAGGTCACTTGCTCACACAAAATTTGGACACAACAAAGAAACTACCACCACAGTATATAAACAATACATAGAGATCAGTGATGGAATACGCAAGCCCAGCCTGGGCTTCTAACCTAGCTGAAACACATCATAAGACCTTACAGACTATTCAAAACAAAGCCCTGAAGATCATTACAGGCTGCACAGCTACTGCACCCACAGATCACCTACATCAAGAAACCAAAATCCTCAAAGTCAAAGACCATCTGGACATGAGAGGCACTCAATTCCTGGCAGCAGCCTCCACGAACCAAGACCACCCACTAAACTACATGGCAACACACCCACAGACACCAAGAAATATCAAAACAACACCCAGCATACGGTATCACACACAATTATTGTCCTCTCTCCCTCCCTGCCCACCCCGAACCAACTTCCAGAAGCACATCCATACTCATATCTCTCACCGATCCATCCACTCACTCACAGACAACACGCAGCTGCATGCACGACCTCCCGAAATCCATCCTTCCGAATCCTCCCTTCCTCGCGAGGACAGAGTCCACCTGGCCAGGCTGAGATGCGGACACCATCCAGCTCTCCTGAGCTATCAGAAGAGACTGGATGACTCCGTTGTCGACACCTGCCCGGGATGTAACACAGCACCCCATACCATTAAACACATCATAGAAGACTGCATTTCACACAACCACTTACGCCAACAACACAATCTACACTCAATGAGAGCTCTGTGGGAAAGCCCGATCGTGGCCATGGCCTTTCTCAGGGACTCGGGGCTGTTCGGCCAGGCAGCTTAGGGAACAACAACAACAACAACAACAACCTCGTATGTATTAAAGAAAATTTATTACCTGGCTTTACTAACATAAAACTTCACGAGAATGCCAGACATCGCACCAGCACCCTCCAGTTTCGTGAAGAACTGGTGAAGGACCAAATAATTGAAAAACGAGAGCTCGCCAACAACCTTCGTAAAGAACGAGATGCTCTTCTACGGATTTGGGAAGACGAAACCCCTCCAGACCACCTCAAAGCCGAAATCAACACAGCCCTCGAACAACTCCTTGAACAACACAGAAGACAAGCCGAAAACACAACCATAAAAAAGCTTGCCCGTCTTTATGGCGGAAACTTAAAACTTCCCAAACCAACAAAAGGATATATAAACCTTACTAACACCATTCTGACCCTGGACCAAGAAGACCTCCTCAACAAAGGCCTCAACTGCCACTACAGCTCCAAACCTGGCCCCCACCGGAAACGCCTAGAAACGGAAATCCTCCTGGACGACATCCTACGACTCAAGAAGGATGGCAAGGTCACCACTACTCCCGCCCTACAACCTACTCTCCTCGCTGAAGCCGCCAAAACCAGAGGAACTCACCATAGCAAAATACTCAACAAACAACACTTCCAAGCTGCCAAACTATTAAGAGACAACCCCAACATCATCATCCGTCGTGCGGATAAAGCTTCCTGCCTCGTGATCCATGACAAGGAGGAATATCTTAGAAAAATGGACGTCATCTTAAGTGACAACACTAAATTTAAAAAGATCACCCGCAACCCAACCGACGAAATCAAACGTATTGCCAACACCACCATCACCGCCATCAACGCCAAACAAGAAGGGATCCACCTTAAAAAACTCGTCGGAGAATACACCCCTGGTTATGCGTACGGAACCACCAAAACACACAAACCTGGGAACCCCCTCCGCCCCATCATCTCCCAGATCCCCACTGCCACCTACCAGATCGCCAAGGCCCTGAACAACCTCCTCACCCCCTACGTGCCCAGCCAATTCAACCTTAACTCAGCCCACGATTTCTTGGAAATTTTACGAGACGCCCCCCGTAACAACAACCACACTATCGCCTCTCTCGACGTAGAAAGCCTGTTCACCAACGTGCCAGTGGATAGGACCATTGACATGATTCTACGTCGAATTTATCATTGCCCTGATACACCTACACTGGACATCCCGGAGAAGGCCCTGAAAACACTACTGGAGCTATGTACCAAGGAGGCCCCCTTCCTTTGCCCCCGGGGCAACATGTACAAGCAGATAGACGGTGTGGCGATGGGCAGCCCCCTAGGAGTTCTTTTTGCGAACTTTTTCATGGGTACCATCGAGGAAGAGCTCCTAGCTGCCCAACGACCAGCCGTCTACTGTAGATACGTGGATGACATCTTCGTGCAAATCAAGGACCTCCACGAACTACAGGAACTCCAGCGTCGCTTCATGACCTCTTCCGGACTTAACTTCACCTTTGAAAAATCTAACAATGGACAACTCCCCTTCCTCGACATCCTCGTAGCTCTGAACGACCATGGGTTCAAAACCACCGTCTACATTAAAACTACTAACACAAGACAATGCCTCAACGGCGATAGTGAATGCCCCCGCCGTTATCTTCTATCCTCCATCTCCGCCTATGTTAGGAGAGCCCTCACGCACTGCTCTACCTGGGCCGACACCCACCAGGAACTAGAAAGACTATCCCAAGTTTTAGTAAATAACGGATACTCCAACTCCGACATCTCCAGCACCATCAACCACCATCTTGAAAAATGGTACACCCAAAGCCCTCCCAACATTGACCCCCCCAATGAAATTAAGATCTTCTACCGCAATTACATGTCCTCTGAACAAAAATGACGAGGCCGTCTTAAAAGAAATAATCTCCAAGCATGTCCACCCAACCAACCCAGAAAACAAAATCAAATTAATAATTTATTACAAATCCCCCAAGACCTCCAACCTCGTTCTCCGCAACAAACCAGCCTCCACCAAGATAAAGAGCCCGATGACCGACGATCACGTCATTTACCAACATACCTGTAATTATGAGGACTGTGGACCTCATTCCTATATTGGTATGACGCAGACTCGTCTTTCACGTCGGTTAACTCTTCACCTTCAGACTGGAGCCATCAAAGACCACTATCTCACCCCTAACCACCCTCACCTCACACGCAACGAGTTAGAGAAACACACCACCATACTCGATAAAGAAAGTGACCCAAGGAGATTACCTATACTCGAAGCTTTATATATCCAAGCCTTACATCCCAACATCAACAACCAAACTCTGGACCTTCAGATCCTTCCTTCTGCCAAAAGGCACTACCCTACAGGACCTAACACCTCTCCTCGCCCCCCGGTGCCCTTGACGCAGCCCCCCGCGCTACCTCCTTCAGCTTCGTCTTCTGCAGGCGCCACACAAGTTAGGCCACGCCCCTCGACACGGAGCCAATCAGCTTTGACCCCACCTACTGACCACCATCCCGCATCCAGTGCGCATGCGTGAAGCGGTTAACCCCTTCTCTCTCCTAGTTTACGCTTCCACCAATAGCAGACTTTTGCCCCCTGTTTTCCGCCTCCTCTGATCCTCCACCCTCTATATACCCTTCCTGTTTACCTTTTATATCATTCCTTCCTTACTTGATAATGCTGGTTGTCCAGTGAAACGCGTCGTATATCCTGTATCATCATGTACATTTATGTAACCCTGTACCACCATGAATTTTGCTCATCTCCTTCATCTACTTCCTGCCACCCAGCGAAAACTCATCAGAGACCTGGAAACTTTGAATAATAAAATTTCCAACGCAGAAATTGCCATTTCTTTCAACCTCGTATGTATTAAAGAAAATATATATATACAGTATATATATATATATATATATATATATATATATATATATATATATATATATATATATACTGTATATATATATATATATAAATATATATATATATACTGTATATATATATATATATATATATATATATATATATATATATATATATATATATATACTGTATATATATATCACAAATACAAGTAAGCTAATACATTTTTGTATACGCTCGGCCGGGTTCGAACCTTGGACATTCAGAACAAGTGTCCAAGCATTTAATCCACTACACCACGGCGTGATAAAATAATTATAACCTTTTCCTATTGATAATAAGGACATGCAAGAAACGAAAAAACAAAACCTCGTCCCAAGACCAACGAGCCTTCAATCTAAATATATAATTTTTTGGGAGAAAATATAATGGTCGAAATCCGGCTTCCCTTAACCCATTGAAGATTATGAGGTGGTTTGTTAGTTTTTGTTCTGGCTATCTTTAGGCGATTGTAGGTAGTTTAGGCAGGATGTTGAGGAATCAAAGGGGACAAAACCAGCTCAATTTTGACTCAGACTTCCACAGACCCTTCCTGAGCTGAATAAAATAATCTAACGATAGCCAAAATATACTGCAAAATCGCGTCATAATTCTCAACGGGTTAAATTGCAGGATCGCTGTCGCCCAACCAGATTATATCGACAAATAAAGGGGTGAAACGTCTTACAATCACCAAACAGTGAAGGTCTAAAATAATTAAAAAGCGTCATCAGCATAGTGTTAACCCTTTCACGAAATTATGATGCATTATTTTTTATTTTTTATTTTTTTGCTATCTGGGTTTTACTAGACGAAACAATGTCGATTAAAGGGTTAATTGCAATATTCTTTACTCTTTTAACGTCCACTGCTCCTTCCGGACCTGTCAAAAATCTATATAATAATAGTCAGAATAAAGTATGGGAACACGGCATAATGTTCAAAGGGTTGATATCCTTGTGAGCCGCCAGCATAAAGTGTACGGTATTAACTCCTTGCCAGTATCAGGGTTTAAAGGCGGTGTCACACAGCAGATTTCTATGGCAATTTACGACGTGCAAGATTTGTGTTATACTAGTGTGTTAGTATATTTGCATTGCTATCGACAACTAGACAGAATGTATATGGCTTAACCCGGCAAGTGGTGAAACACTAATAAGAGTTTTTCCGCTGCGCTGCGGAACGCCTTATATAATCCCGTTTTTTTAACGCGTACCAAAACCGCGGTCTTACAGCCAGGCGGCTATAAATTGGTGCGAGTGTAGTACGACTTGGCACCTCTCGATATCACCTCCCCACATGCTCGGCACACAGGCTAGCGGTACACACGCACGCACGTACACACACATTGGAGCCTACACCACCCTCACGCTCTCGCCCTGATGACACAACCAGCCCTCTTGCTGGTGGTATCAGTGGCCGTGGAAGGCAGAGAGTGGCTGCCAAAGACCCTAGCTACCATTGCTACGGCACGAGTAGGTCCGAGAATGAGGAACCTGCACGTAAAGCACGTAAAACACGTGCAAGCAAGGGCAGTGCACAGAGTCATTGTCTTTCTGGGACACTGCCACCACCACCCAGGCAACTGCTACCACCACTGCCACCACTACCACCGACGCAGGAGGTCGCCCTTGGACTGCAGGACCTGCGGGGGCCACAGGGAAGGGCATGGGTAAATTTTTGTTTACTTCTGCCACTACCATCTTACCACCACCACCACCACCACCAGCCGACACCTGCCGCCTCTGCCCTTGCCGCCCCTGCCGCCCCTGCTGGCCCTTCTGCCCCTGCCACTGCCCCTACCCCTGGCCCTGCCAAAGGGATAAAAGGGACGAAGGGCAAGGTGACAACGGCGACAGGGACAACAATAATTGCACATACAGCTGGCTGACCTTGGCTTGCCAGCGACTCGCGACTCACAGACACAACTTCCCTCCCTCCCACCCACCAACCGCACCTCTCCCATAACCTCCGTTCCCGCCTGTAAACTCTCATAATTCGCTTAAGTGTCGCATATTTGGTCATTATGCGGCATATTCCTTGGTATATGGGTGGCCTACATACGTACACGTGCTTTATATATAGCATGACAGTGCTGAAAATACGATATATACTTGATATTACAGCCAACAGACCCTGTACAACTTGGCAACTCTCGATACCACCCCACCACATGCTAAACCCGCACTCACTCAAGCAGTACACAAGGACTTGTCTCCCGCATAAACTCTCTCACCTCAGTTCCCGCCTCTAAACTCTCTCATAATTCGCTTATATGTCGCATATTTGCTCTATATGCGGCATATTCCTTGGAATATGAGTGGCCTACATACGTACATATATGTACACATACTCTACATAGCATAAAAGTGCTCAAAATTGGATACATATGCAACATTACACCCTAACCCGCCCTCCCCTTCCTCTACTCCTACCCCTTGGCCGCGCGGATATTCACCCGGGAAATCTTGCCGCGCGATAAAAATCTGGCCATGCAATGCCATTCGCTCCACGTTTTTCAACTACGGACCGCCTCCCCCCCCCCCCCAGACATTTTTTGTGGGGTCAAATATATATGGCTCGATGCGTGCGAACATTCCCTACACGTTGATGTACTTTTCATCTATATTTGCAAGGGTCACCCAAATCGTCATACCTCCGCACAGGGGTGCCTGTATACTATAAGGGGTACGCAGCGGAGAGGTTAAGGGGACTGAAACAATATATTACTTTACTTAAGATATCAGACCACAATTGTCAGTAAACATTGACGGAAAAAATGTTTGTGTGACACCACCGCTGTAAGGTGACGTAAACATTGCTATTAACCCCTTCTGTACCGGCGACGTCGTTTTAGTTATACTCTAACTATATGTAAGCGACTTTATTCAGTATAAAAATGGCCTCCAGCAAATAACAGGCTTCAAACTATCTCACTTAACCCCTTCAGTACCAGTGACGTCCTTTCCATTTTATCAAGGCAACTGGGGTAAATGCCAGAGTACATACATACATACAACTATTACATACATACATACATACATACATACATACAACTATTAGACGATTGTATTCAGCTTAGGAGGGAGGTGCAGTCATGAAGAGGTTACAGATCATCTCAGTTAAACCTTTTAACCTCTGAAGTGCGCATGGGGGTAATTGGAAACGTCCCCCTCTGCTGACGTATTTGCGGTGTTTCCGTCACTAAAATATTCATTGTGCCATTAATAGCATTAATACTTATCCATATGCACCTATTATGGGTTGATTATAAAGGTATTAACCTGAAACAACAATAAAACGAGTGAAAACAGCGTTTGGATGGTCAAAATCGGAGATATAGCCTGCGAGTTGTATAATGTATGGGTGAGGCAACCTGCTTTCCCGCCAATTTCCCCCAAGGCCACTGAGACACAGTCGATCGATACTCTCTCTCTCTCTCTTGCACTCGCTTGCCATCAGTGATGACAACACCCTGCTTGCAACTCGCTAATGTTAGCACGAAAATATACCTCAGAATAAGGGAATAACAGGGAAAATAGGTGATAACTGAAGGAGAGGAGGAAAGTGGGGAAGGAGGGGAGGTAGAGGACTGAGATTTTGCATGGCCCAGGGGCCAAAAAAAAATAAAAAAATAAAAACATAATTTTTTTTTTTTTTTTTTCGATGTCAAAAGTTGATTTTTTTTTTCACTCACTCATAAGAGTCTCCCCGCAGTCCGCCGGGGGAACTCTTAAGAGTCTCCCCGCAGTTCCCGGGTTAACTACCAAGGATCCTTCCTAAGCTGCATAAAATCGTCTGAATATAGCTAAACTAAGATAACATTTATCCCCGGTAACGAATAGGTTAAAGGGAGGATTTTAGTTTGTTCCCTAGACCTCCGTCCACCTTATAATTTAACCCCCTAGACCTCATTTCAAGATAAATTTGTACTTTGTTCGGTAAAAAATTACGGCCGAAGGCCGGTTCCTCTTGAATTACAGGCTTCCTTGCTAGCGCTCGACAGAAAAGAATCGACACATAAGTGGCACGAAAGGTCTAAACATTGACAGAAATGGGACAAAAGTTCTTAAAATCGCCAAACTAATGGGGCGAACATCTTAATTCCTCAAAAGCAGTGGGGCTAAACATGAAGTAGAAAGTAAAAGACGAGATGTCCCAATAACCCTTTGAATTACCACAGATGCTTATTAAACTGAAAAATATCGTACAAATATAGGTAAAATTGAATTAAAAAGACATTCAGAAAAGAATGGGATAAACAGAAATAAAAGAAGCAGTAACAGTAAATAATTATATAATAATTTATCTGTAAGGTTAACGGTAACGGTGAATAACTAATAATATATCTGTATATAAGACAGACACGGTGAATAACTAATAATATATCTGTATAATAGTCGGTAACGGTAAATAACTAATAATATATCTGCATAATAGTCGGTAACGGTAAATAACTAATAATATATCTGTATAATAGTCGGTACCGGTAAATAACTAATAATATATCTGCATAATAGTCGGTAACGGTAAATAACTAATAATATATCTGCATAATAGTCGGTAACGGTAAATAACTAATAATATATCTGCATAATAGTCGGTAACGGTAAATAACTAATAATATATCTGTATAATAGTCGGTAACGGTAAATAACTAATAATATATCTGTATAATAGTCGGTAACGGTAAATAACTAATAATATATCTGTACAATAGTCGGTAACTGAAAATAACTAATCATATATTTGTATAATACTCGGCAACGGTAAATAACTAATAATATATCTGCATAATAGTCGGTAACGGTAAATAACTAATAATATATCTGTACAATAGTCGGTATCTGTAAATAACTAATCATATATTTGTATAATAGTCGGCAACGGTAAATAACTAATAATATATCTGCATAATAGTCGGTAACGGTAAATAACTAATAATATATCTGCATAATAGTCGGTAACGGTGAATAACTAATAATATATCTGTATAATAGTCGGTAACGGTAAATAACTAATAATATATCTGCATAATAGTCGGTAACGGTAAATAACTAATAATATATCTGTATAATAGTCGGTAACGGTAAATAACTAATAATATATCTGCATAATAGTCGGTAAGGGTAAATAACTAATAATATATCTGCATAATAGTCGGTAACGGTAAATAACTAATAATATATCTGCATAATAGTCGGTAACGGTAAATAACTAATAATATATCTGTATAATAGTCGGTAACGGTAAATAACTAATAATATATCTGTATAATAGTCGGTAACGGTAAATAACTAATAATATATCTGTACAATAGTCGGTAACTGTAAATAACTAATCATATATTTGTATAATACTCGGCAACGGTAAATAACTAATAATATATCTGCATAATAGTCGGTAACGGTAAATAACTAATAATATATCTGTACAATAGTCGGTATCTGTAAATAACTAATCATATATTTGTATAATAGGCGGCAACGGTAAATAACTAATAATATATCTGCATAATAGTCGGTAACGGTAAATAACTAATAATATATCTGCATAATAGTCGGTAACGGTAAATAACTAATAATATATCTGTACAATAGTCGGTAACTGTAAATAACTAATAATATATTTGTATAATAGTCGGCAACGGTAAATAACTAATAATATATCTGCATAATAGTCGGTAACGGTAAATAACTAATAATATATCTGTATAATAGTCGGTAACAGTAAATAACAAATAATATATATATATAATAGACGGTAACGGTGAATAACTAATAATATATCTGCATAATAGTCGGTAACGGTAAATAACTAATAATATAATATGTATAATAGTCGGTAACGGTAAATAACTAATAATATAATATGTATAATAGACGGTAACAGTAAATAACTAATAATATATATGTATAATAGACGGTAACAGTGCATAACTAATAATATATCTGTATAATAGTCGGTAACTGTAAATAACTAATAATATATTTGTATAATAGTCGGTAACTGTAAATAACTAATAATATATATGTATAATAGACGGTATCGGTGAATAACTAATACCATATATGTAAGATTAATGGTAATGGTGAATCACTAATAATATGTCCGTATAATTTACGGTATCTGTAAATAACTAGCAATATGTTCGTACCATCAAGGGTAACGGTAAACAAATAAGTCATCGGTAAAAATACGGCAACGGTAAGTAACTAATTATATATCGTTAACATTATCGGAAGGGGTAAATTCATAATGATTTATGTCAGCATAATTAACAGCATCTGTAAATAACTATAGATTTTGCCAGCGAACTTCACAATAATCTTGACCCCTTAACTTCTCATTACTCAAAATAAATGAAAACAATCGGGCTGATATTTCTATCATTTGAGAAGAGTTCACCAAGAAATAGGTATGGATTATTACAGCCAGTTTGCTCTAGGCCCTTTTGAGTTACAAAGAGGTCAGGGATGATGATTTTTGTCAAGTACAGTAGCCCAACTATGTTTTGCGACAAAATATTAGGTATGTGACACCTGTCTAGTTTGCACTCCCGTCCCAAGCCCGTGTGGTCCTGTCTAGCAGAGACCCGTGGTGTCTAGGCAGCCCCCACCGCCTACACTACCACAGTCAGTGCACACAATACTCGCACACGTTGGGCGCTACATATGACAATATTGCTATCATTATTTGTTTGTATCATATTAGAAGGCTCTCTCTCTCTCTCTCCCTCTCTTTCTCTCTAAATATAATAGATTTAAGCGCGACAAACTTTGTAGATTAGCACACACACACACACACACACACACAGACACACACACAGCTACGAGGATGATCCCAGGTTTGGAAAATTTGGAGTACCAAGAGAGGCTCGAGAGATTGAATCTACCTACACTGGAACAGAGAAGGAAACGAGGACAGCAAATTCAGATATATAAATGTGTTAGAGGTATTGACAAAATCGACCAAGAAAACTTCATAGAGAGGGATGGAGGTGAGAGGACAAGAGGTCACAGCTACAAACTAAAAGTGCTAAATAGTAAATCTGATCTGAAAAGTAAAAGATTTCCTACCAACTCGATTAGTGGGTGGAACAAATTGCCAGCCGAAGTAGTGTCTGCACCATCAGTGCATAGTTTCAAAGCACGGTATGACAAACATATCTTAGGAGGCGGGAATTAACGAGCATGCTCACTCCCGCAAATACAACTAGTGTAAGTACAACTAGTGTAAGTACACACACACACCCAAGCGGTGGTGTGTTTATCGGTACACACTTTATTTTTACATGCTTACGAGTACATTTTTCGATTTTTAAACCTAAATAAAACTATCTAGATACAACTTAACCTAACCTACCTAACCTAACCGAAAACACTCCATTTCAACGTCTTTTAAAGAGGTGTGTACACTTAAACTGTCGCCCTAAACCTCATGTACCTA
Source organism: Paralithodes platypus (assembly GCA_032716605.1). Taxonomy (NCBI): domain Eukaryota; kingdom Metazoa; phylum Arthropoda; class Malacostraca; order Decapoda; family Lithodidae; genus Paralithodes; species Paralithodes platypus. The sequence goes on along the minus strand of CM064484.1, from coordinate 8,950,834 downwards.
CAAACCTACATATTTCGTGAATTTTGTACCTTTATACACACCACCGCTTGTCCACACACACACACACGCACCAGAATGGTAAGCGTCACTACTTTATAGATCCACAGTGTATACATAACTTAAAATGAACACAATAAGTTGCATAGATTGTTATTTTATAATCTACTATACACTTGTTAGTGATTGTTTTAATAAGAACCCCGGCCTCCTTAACACTATACTTGGTGTTGGTGTCAGCGATATTGGCTGTAATTCTTATCCTTAGCCTTTCTATAACACAGAAAGTGCTCAAGAAATGGGTAGTCAATTTCTACATCTATTTAATGATCTACTCATATATTTGTTTTGTTCTTTATAATATGTTATGCGGTCAGGATTAGCTCCAAGTTCGCTGACACCGGGTATAGATATTACGAGTTATCCTAAACGTTTATATGCATCAACTGTATTAGATGTTACTCAATAAAATGTAATTTTATACAACTAAATGACTAAGAGACTTAATTTGTCCGAACGTTTATAACATCTGAGGTGAAGCCAGTCATCTTGGGGGGGCTAATAAGTGATTGAGGTTTCCGAATGTTTGTGTGCGAACTGCCGCCCGCCTCTTGTTGTGCATCCTTTCATGTGTTTCTTGTTGATACTCCCTACCCCTTATGGAAATAAGGGCTGGCTACTGACTAAATTAAAAATGTCAAATTAAGAGTAGTATGCTGCTGTCACATTTGTTAAATGCTTAATCATCAATCTTGTAATGGAATTTAACCGTGTTGGCTGCGTGTATCTCGCTATCTATTAATCTTTCTTTTCCCAAGCATACGAATCGAATCGATAAACAGACAACAAATCCCTTCAAAGATATTGACATGTCAGTAAAGTTTTCGATAAATATCCACATGAAAGATTGCTGATTAGAGAAGCAGCTCATGGAATAGGGCGAACTACTGTATATTACGTGAAATAGACCATGGCTAATTAGTAGGAAACCAAAAATTAACATTAACAGTAGCCTATACAATCAGATTGGGGTGTAGTAAAGGTTGGGGTCTTACACGATGGTCAGTTTTAGTTGCTCAATTGTTAATTTATTACATTAACGACCTTGATTTAGGCCTAACTAAAAAGTTTGCTACTTTTTCAAATGACACTAAAATATATAGGTTGAATTAGTGATCCTGATAACGATTCATGCTCTCCAAAAATAATTTGATACACTACCCGAATGGTGCAATACCTTGTCAGATGATATTTAATGTAGATAAATACATGCAGTTTAGTGAACATTGGGAAACCGACAGAAATTTCAGGATATAAATTTAACAATATTTGTTTCATCAATAATTACGCACCATATAATTATCTCCGTATGAGGAGATTCAATAGCTCAATGCATTCTTGTGATGTCCGATTCCATTACCCATCTCCCTTACTCAAGGCCAGGGTAGCCAGTAACCACCAGCTATATCTCAGAAGAAAAAAATATAATTTGTTCACCAATCTGAGTGGTGACAGGGGCAAGACGCAATATCAGTGGTATCTAGATGGCTAAATAACATGGAATTAAGTAACTCAATTATTACAAGTAGGAATACAAACGTGGGTGATTGTATTCGTGTATGCCCCGACAGAGGATATACTTGAAATAAAGAAAGAGGAGTTCTGGATGAATGTGGAGGCGTGCCTGGAGAAGTTTGACAAGAACGAAATAATATTTCTGATTGGGGATATGAATGGTAAGGTGGGTGATAGGAAAGTTGAGGGAGTGGTGGGAGGGTGGGGGGTACCATCAGAGGTGAATGGGAATGGTAGTGCACTTGTGGACGTATGTGTGGGGAGGAGGCTGTGGATAGCCAACACCTTCTTCCGACACAGAATGATCCACAGGTACACGTGGAAACGGATGTTGACGATGAAGGATAAGACAGTGGTGGAACGAAAGTCATTGATTGATTATGTATGTGTGGATGAACGAATGAAGAAATCTGTGATGGATGCTAGGGTGTATAGGGGTATTGGAGGGGGTCTGTCTGATCATTATGTAGTGGTAGCTAAGGTTAGGATACAAAAGACGTGGGTGAGGAGAGCGGGAGGGAGGCGAGAGGAGGGTGGAATGGTGAGGAGGGTGGAGAGGTTGCAGGAGGAGGAAATCAGGGAGGAGTACAGGAGAGCAGTGGAAAGACGACTAGGTGGGTTCGACCTGGAAGTTATGGAGGAAGTGGAGGAGATGAGCAAGGTGTTTAAGGATGAGATCTGTGCAGCATGTGAGGAGGTGTGTGGAGTGAGGAGAAGAGGGAGGGGAGTGAAAGGTACAGCATGGTGGACAGAAGAGGTACGAATAGCTGTGGAAGAAAAGAAGAAAGCATATAGAGAGTGGTTGGGTAGCAGAGGGAATGAAGATTCCGAGAGACAGAAACGAGCGAGGTACGTGGAGAGTAAGAGGGTGGTGAAGAGAGTAGTGAAGGAAAGTAAGAGAAGAGTAGATGAGGAATTTGGAAGGAATCTGAGTGTAAAATGGAGGGAGAGTAAGAAACTGTTCTGGAAAGAAGTCAAGAAAGTTAGGGAAGGTAGCAAGGGAAACAGTAAGGGTGTGAAAGATAAGAATGGGAGAATGCTAGCCGAGAAGCAAGAGAGAGTCGAAAGATGGAGGGAGTACTTCAGTGAGTTGCTAAATGAAAGGAATGAAGAGCCAGCAAACATAGCTGGATATGGTATGGGAGGGAGAAGAAGAGAAGTAGTGGAGGAGGAGGTGGGGATCAGGAGGTCAGAAGTGTGGGAAGCCATGAAAAGAGTGAAGTTGGGAAAAGCACCAGGAACAGATGGAGTGTGTAGGGAAATGTTGAGGTATGGTGGTGAGATAGTGATAGAATGGGTATGGAAAATGTGCAAACTAGCATGGGAGAAGGGGAGTGCACCCGATGACTGGAAGACTGGCATAATAGTCCCCCTATATAAGGGCAAAGGGGAAAGAGGAGTGTGTGGTAACCACCGAGGAATATGTCTTCTAAGCGTAGTAGGGAAGGTATACAGTAGGGTAGTGATTGAGAGAGTGAGAGTGAGAACGGAGAAATGGATAGGCGACGAGCAGGGAGGTTTTAGGAAGGGAAGAGGATGTGTAGATCAGATTTTTACCCTGAATTGTGTTGTGGAGAAGTATCTGGAGAAGAAACAAAAGGTGTATGTTGTCTTTATGGACTTGGAGAAGGCCTATGACAGAGTGGATAGAGAAGGTTTGTGGAAAGTACTTAGAATATACGGAGTAGAGGGCAAGTTGCTGAAAGCAGTGAAGAGCATGTATGAGGGTGCAAAGGCGGCAGTACGTGTGGAGAGTGAGCAGAGCGAGTTCTTTGACCTGAATGTTGGTTTGAAACAGGGGTGTGTGATGTCCCCGTGGTTGTTTACTGTATATATGGATGGAGTTATGAAAGAAATACTATCAAGAGCAGTGGATGTTGGTGTATCGCTGAAAAGGGAGGGAATTGAGTGGAAGCTACCTATACTGCTGTTTGCGGATGATACAGTTCTGATGAGTGATAATGAATGGGAGTTGCAGGGTCTGGTAAATGAGTTTGGAACAGTGTGCGAAAAACGGAATTTGAAGGTAAATACGGGGAAGAGCAAGGTTATGGTCTTCGAAAGGGGTGAAGTCACAGAGTGTGAGGTGAAGCTGAACGGTCAGGCTATGGAGATCGTCAACTCTTTTAAGTATCTGGGCAGTGTGTTGAGTAAAGATGGGACTATGGATGAAGAGGTGCGGGAGAGGGTACAACAGGGGAAGAGGGTTGTAGGAACGCTAAAAGCAGTAACAAGAAATAGGGTGGTCAGTATGGAAGTGAAGAAGTCCTTGCATGACAGTGTGGTAATCCCGACACTGACTTACGGAAGCGAAGCATGGACGTTGGTTGAGAGACTCAGACCAAGAGTGAGAGCAGTGGAAATGAATTACTTAAGGAGTGCGTGCGGAGTTACATGGAGGGATAGACAGACTAATGAGGAAGTAAGAAGGAGGTGTGGTGTGGAGGTAGATGTGCTGGAAAGTGTGAAAAGGAACAACTTGAGATGGTTCGGCCATATGGAACGTATGGAAAGCGAGAGAATGACTAAGAGGGTGTATGAGAGCGAGGTGGAGGGACAGAGGGGGAGAGGTAGACCGAATATGAGGTGGAAGGATGGAGTGAGGAAGTACATGAACGAAGGTGGTGCTGGTTGGGGGGAGGGACGTCGACTGACTGGGGACAGAGGTGCATGGGGGCGGTTCGTTCGTGGCCACCCCTTCGGGGATCACGGCGTCAGGCAATAGATAGATAGATAGAATTATTACAAAAGGTTTGGAAAACATCGTCAGTCGTGATATGAAACCAAAAATGAAAAGCAACATTGTTTTAAATCAGAGTTATTAATAGATATCTAGAAGCGTGAATAACAACAATGTAATTTTAACATTTCACCTTTCTTTAGTAAGACTTCACATGGATTGTTTTTTTATTTAGCTGTCCAGTGTTCATAGATTGATTGGAAGTTATGGTACAAAGAAGAATGGTAAAACAATCCAGAATAAGAGAACAGAACATCAATCATATTCTAACCCCTGACGACTAAGGCCAAATGACACGGAATTATAGCCAGAATGGGTTAGAACATTCAACAGAAGTAAACGATTATTGAGGTAGTGAATATCATGAAATACATGATAATTGTGGTCAGTACAAAAGAAAGGGGACTTGGGAAAACATTAGGCTTGCATTATATTAGAAGTGTAGAGTAAGAGAGGATATGATACAGATGCTTAAGTTGTAAGTGGGATCCACAAAGACGATGTGGAAAACGGACTGCTGCTCCGTGATAAGCATGCAACAGTTTGGTAGATATGTAAAATAGGCTACCGATTGCTACAGTAGGATCAATAACGACAGAAAGCTTTGACACATAATTAGATAGGCACATGGCTGTGATGTGCTGATTGTCAATGGGATCCGCCGTGAATGGGCCAGTCCATGGTATAAAGACTAATATTAGTCTTTATACCATGGGCCAGTCAGCCCATGGAGTCAGCCCTCTGAAAAAATCCCTCTTTTATTATTTTTGTTTATGTCAATGTTTATGTAGGTCTAGTGGAATTAGGACGTGTATTTGGAAAAAGAGAATATGAAAGTCAGAGTATGTGTCCCTATATTTCTTAGAGAACCTCCTTAAGTTGTATAAACCCTCTAATGAAAAGCCCGATTAAACTGACACAATTAGTCAATCCTAATGGGATTAATGATTATATATTTATTGATCCTCATGACAAACTGGTCTCTCTATTCACCAATGATAGTTTAGGTAAGGTATTATGTGTTATATTCGCAAACAAGTTATATGCATTCACTAAGGGGGGAAGGAAGTAATAGGGGAAGATCTATCCTATATTGCACAGATAGTGGCGGGCGAAGTGGCTAGGATGAGTTACTAAACCGAACGTGGTTGGTTTTTAGGTAAACAACCGATGGTATAGACCGGAGTGGTTGGTGTGCATATTATATCAAGTCATGCTAGCTTAATTGTATTTGGACAATATAATTAAGGAGTTAATTAGTAAGTTAGGGGTATTAGTGGATGAGGAAAGAAATTAAGATGTTTTATAATGCTCGGTTAATATGAAATCAGACAAGAGTGATATGATGGAAAGTATTATTCTGTATGATGACTATTATATAATTATATTGTATGCACAATATCAACAAGGACTAACTCGCATGCCGTACTGTGTTCCTAGGCCTCCAACAGCGCAGTCTTCGACCCATGCGTGGTTGAGCTGAACGTTTTCTTGTCTGAGAAAACAGTTCTTGGTTGGGAGAGAGGTATCCTGACCAGGATTCGAACCCACTCAAAGGTCAAAAGACCTTAGAGTTACATATTGCGAAACAAAGTAAAACAAACCCGAAATAATTCTATAGTTATAATAAATTATTATCAGAAAGAAAAAAGTAGTTACTTCAACTGTTGGACCGTTAGTCGATGAAAATGGAGAATACACCAAAGACGAAGTACAAATGAGTAATGCCCTCAATACCTTCTTTGCATCAGTTTTTACAACAGAAGACCTCAGTGATATCCCTACACCAGCGCCGATTCAGATTGATAATTCAGATATTCTAAGCAATATTACCGTTACAGAGAGAGAAGTATTGAATTGTTTAGATAAACTCAAGGTAAATAAAATGCCTGGACCTGACACAATCTCGCCTAGAGTTCTAAAGGAAGCTAAGGATGAGCTCTCCAAACCACTGACATTACTATTCAATAAATCCTTGCAGTCTGGAACTATGCCTGATCAGTGGAAGCTAGCCAACGTATCACCGATATTAAAAAAAGGCAGCCAATCCCTACCCAGTAACTATCGTCCAATTAGCTTAACCTCAGTTGTATGTAAAATGCTAGAAACGGTCACACGAGACAGACTCGTAAATCACTTAGAGGAAAATAACATACTTAAAGATACTCAACACGGTTTTCGTAAAAAACGTTCCTGTTCAACAAACCTCTTAGACTTCTTCCACGATATCCTCAACCTCTACGATGAGAGTAAAGCTGTAGATATTATATACCTTGATTTTCAAAAGGCCTTTGACAAAGTTCCCCACAAACGTTTACTGCTAAAACTAAAAGCGCATGGAATACAAGACGGTGTGTTGAAATGGATAGAAAATTGGCTCAGCAACAGAAAGCAAAGAGTAGTCATAAACGGTAAGGCATCTAAATGGACCAATGTACGGGGGTACGGGGTACCCCAGGGATCGGGACTAGGACCAATTATCTTTCTAATTTACATCAATGACATAGATGTGGGTCTCACCTGTACAATCTCAAAATTTGCTGACGATACAAAAATTGCAAATAGCGTACTCTCAAAAGAACAAGTTGACGATATGCAACACAATCTAGATAAATTGTCATGTTGGGCCCAAATTTGGCAAATGAATTTCAATGCGGATAAATGTAAAGTACTACATATCGGATACCTAAATGAGAAAGCAAACTATTCGATGAATGGCACTCAGCTTAAGAATGTAAACAGAGAAACCGATCTGGGAGTAACAATATCGAGTAACCTAAAACCGAGTCAATAATGTTCAGAAGTTGTTAAGAAGGCAAACAAAATAATTGGCTTTATAGGCAGGTCATTTGAGCATAAATCCAAAGAAGTTATCCTAACCCTTTACAATTCCTTAGTCCGCCCTCTTCTGGAATACTGCGTTCAATCCTGGTGCCCTTATTACTAAAAAGATATAAACAAGCTAGAACGAGTTCAACGTAGAGTTACCAAAATGATACCTAGCCTAAAGAACAAACCATACAAAGTGCGTCTTAGAGAATTAAATATATTTCCTTTAACCCAGCGCAGATTAAGAGGTGACTTAATTCAAGTGTTCAAAATCATCAAAGGCATCAACAATATGAACTGTAGTAAGTACTTCACTATCGACCAATCTAATTACACATGGGGAAACGGTTGCAAAATTATTGGTAACTCTTTTAACTCGCACGAATCTAAGAATTTCTTCTTCAATCGAGTTGTCAACTTGTGGAATGGGCTTCCCCGAAACGTTATAGACTGCATCACCGTTGATTCATTTAAACTCCGCTTAGACAAATATCTCGCATCAAACCCGCGACTGACTGCGTTTGTAAATGAATAACTTTATTTTATCCCCCCCTCAGTTACTAACCCATCAGTCCTCTACTGACTTCCTAATCCTGCCTCGGACATTAGTTCCAGGGCAGTAATTCCCTTTCCAATGTTCCCTTAACCACTCTAAACCACTGTTTGGACACTTGATCCTCAGTGTTTTGGAGGACAAGCAACCTAGAAGGGTCACTAGATCTGTTGTTGCTTGATTTCCTTTGTACCTTTGTATTCCTTTGTACTCCAGGTATGTTTGGGAGAGTTTGGCACCGTAACCAGTCGGCCATGAGCGGATAAAGGTTAGCACGAGTGCCTGTTGATCGCAAGGTCCAGGGTTCGAATCCCAGGTGGGTTGTGTGAGGTTTTTCTCAAGTGGCATTACTTGATTTAAAGGTCACCTTCATTCTTATTTAAACAAAAAAAACGCCACCTCGGCTAAGTGATACAATTTGAATCGTCCTGGTAGTATTATGGAACCTCTCTGACATTATCAAAACAACTCGTGCCCAATAGTCAATGCCCTGGTCAACAAATAGTCGAGCGAAATCAAGCCTAGTTTGTTTGTGCCTCTTGGTTAGCTTTGACTTGACAGCTGGTGATCTATTTATATCCCATCTCCTTCAATCTCTTGTTTCTGTGGAAGCTTGAAATTGCAAGTGTTGCTTAGCTTCGTCGGCGTTGGAGAGTGGATGGTTATACATATACTGTTTAATTTCTTTGTCCTGTTATGACATGGTTTTCCGCTTAGCTCCACTTCTATGTTGGTTTGTCAGTTGCCCTTCTTCCCACCTTTTTTTGCCACCGGTAAACGTTCCGATACCCCACTCTTGCTCATCCCAACCATACTACCACGTTCAGCAACCTTAGCAGCCTGATGAGCCATGACTTTCTGAATGGATGACTAGGTGTGATGTGGGCAAGAGAGTATTGAGGATTTGCTGATCACCTCAGTTTCCAATAATTACAGCTTCACGTTTTTTTTTTTTTTTTTTTTTTTTTTTTTTTTTTTACCGAAAAAAGTTCGACCTGTGAATATATTGCGTGAAGTGTTAATGCATGGTTGGAGTGGCTGTAGATATGCATGTAATCTGTAATCAGCCAATTGCCGATATCTGGATTTTGAGTGTTTGGTTGACCTGTACGGTACCCGTCCAGCTAGTAATAGACCACCAACACTAAAAAAGACGTCGTAAGTGGCCTCTTAATCCAGAGGCATATTTATACTGCTAGGTCTAGAGAGGCGCATTGTGTAAGAAGACTTGCCCAAATGTTTCTTTCCCGCCCGGGAATGGAACCTGTGTCCTTTTGGCTGTGAACCAAGTGCGCTAACCAATATGCTACCAACCACTGTGTGTGTGTGTGTGTGTGTAACTTGCTTGCTTGTTCGTCAAGGGGAATCCACGCAATGCGAGCTAAGCTCATTATTATCGCGCCTCCTTAACTGGGAATGTATTGCGTGAAATGCTTGTTAAGTGTTTATGTATCATTGGAATGGCTGTGGATGTGTGTGTAGTCTGTATTTTAGCCAATTGGCGACATCTGGAAACGAAGGCTTTGGGTTAATCTGTACGATACCATTCTCACTACAGTACCAGTCTCACCCGAAGGCTTAGGTTGACCAGTAGCTTAGGTTGACGATACCCATCTCACCTTGTAACCGATCACCAACCCCAGATGGGACGCCACAACTTTGTCCACTTATACCAGGTTCCTATTTATACTGCTAGGTGAACAGAGGCTACACCGTTAGGAGACTTGCCCAAATGTCTCTTCCCCGCCCGGGTCTCGAACCCGGGACCTTCTGGTTGAGAGCTAGACGCGCTATCAGTTACGCCAGTGTGTGTGTGTGTGTGTGTGTGTGTCTAAAATTATGTAAAATAGAACTTAAATTATATACCCGGTAAAGTAAATAATGTTTAGTTATACTCCCATATATTTCCATAGTAGACATAATTTCATCGAAGATAGATTCTAAAATCATGATACGGTAACGATAATGTTCTATATTCTAATAGTATCTCATAGAAACAGTAAGAACTTTAGCTGTATATTAACCCTCTGAATACCAGCGACGTCTTTTCAATTTTATTCTAGCTATATTTAGGCGATATTATGCAGCTTAGGAAGGATCTGTGGTAGTTAAAAGAGTTGGTTGAGATAGTTTGAATGCTTATTATGGCTAAAGGCCTTTCCGAAGCTGAATAAAATCGCGTAATATTTGGTAGAATAGGAAGAAAAGGACGTCGCCGGTACAGTATGTACAGTACGTTCTTATCATTAATAATATTACTTGATGCAGATGTTGCAAATAGAACTACTTGTATAACCCAGCACTGCAAGATGATGCAGATTATAACATACCAGTATTATCTAAAGTGTGTTAACCCCTTAAAGCTCTGATGTGTTTTAGCATATTATTTTGGCTATCATTAAACGATTTTATGCAGTTTAGGAAGGATCTGTGGTTATTAATCCTTATTTAGCGGGCTTGGTGGTCTATTTGACCTTAGCGCCCAGCGGGGGGTTTATAGGGTTGTTTACGTGATCATTTGCATGCCTAAATAAGACCCAGAGCGTAAAACAAGTATCTATCCCTGAAAGGGCGTAAACAGAGCTTTCCAATGACACCCGAACCATCCTTGTACGGCCACTGGTTCTCTTGCAACGATCGTGCAACACGAGTGCAAAAACCCTGTAATTAGGTAATTTCCCTACATAATTCCCTGTGTAGCGAGTGAGGAGAGGGGGAGGAAGTTAGAAACAGTTCAGTTGGTCCACCGCGGTGGTGGGCGACGGTCATACAGTTGCTACGCTCCTCACACCGCTCAGCTCTCTCTCTCAGCAACATTACGTGCTGAAAATGGCGCACGACATAAGTTGTGAACCACCACATAGTCCAAATTTATTTCACACGACATAAGTTGAGCGCAGACAGTTAAGGGTTAAAAGGGTAAAGACTTGCTCGATCAACCCTCTGACTTCCATATACCCTTCCTAATCTGAATAAAATCGTCTAATAAATACCACAACACAGAACAGAAATGCGTATCGGATCTTGAAAGGGTTAATTAGATAAAAGAACACAATTATTTACACCTCATTGTTTTATCAAGGAAATCAGTGAAGAATGTTGCCTTCCGGTTCTGTGTGTGTGCTAATTAATCTACAATTAGTGTAGAGTGAACATTGATTGATATTAACCTCAGTGAGAGAGAGGGAGAGAGACTTCTAATATGATACAAGCAAATAATGATAGCAATATTGTCATATGTAGCGCCCAGCATGCTAGTAGTGTGTCAGTGTGCCCTGGTTTTGGTAGCTGACTAGTTGAGGCGGTGGCGCCTGCCTAGACACCACGGCCCCTGCTAGACCTGTCTATCACCTACCACACCTTCCCACTCTGAACCTGTTTTGGTGACTAAATGGCATTACGATAGGGCAGACTGGGAGGGTCTTCAAGGTTTCTTTATTGATATTCCCTGGACCTCTTTCTTTTCTAATGATGCGCACACCACCTTGAGCCACATACAATATTTTGTAAAAATTGGAATGGAAACTTTTATTCCTCATCAAAAGTACAGTAAAATATCTAATTCACCTAAACGGTTTGACCATAATAGTGCTAGAGTAACTGAACAAAAAGCAATAGCCTACAATGCATACACAAGATAAAAAACACATGAAGCCTTTAATTACTTTAGAAACATCAGAAATCATGCCAAAACTGTATTAAACCTAAATAAATCAAACTTTCTCCACAAGCAGGCAAATAAACTTCTAAATAATCCAAATGATAACAAAATATGTTTGTCTACTCTTAACTCATTCAAATCCAACTTCACTACTGCTTCATCCATTCGACCATTAAAATCTCCGACTGGCAATCTTGTAAGTGACCCACGAGGTAAAGCTAACCTTCTTGCGGATATTTTCTCCACCAACTCAACCTTAGATGAATAATCAAGATGTCCCTGTACTTAATTTTAATTCGCCTGAAATTCCCTCACTTAAGATCCACACCAGACATGTCAAAACTATTTTGCAGAATCTCTCAGTAGAAGGCTCCTGGTCCAGATGAAATTCCTCCAATAGTACTTAAGAATTGCTCCTTGGTGCTCGCTCCTGTATTGGCAAAATGTGTCCGTCTGTGTACTCATACCTCATGCTTCCCAGTACCCTGGAAAGAAGCAAACATCCATCCAGTTCCTAAAAAAGGTGCCTCTTCAGATCCATCAAACTACAGACCAATAGCTATAACTTCCACTCTTGGTAAAGTCTTTGAAATTACATTAAATAATAACATAATTAAGCATCTTGAGAATAATAAATTAATCAGTGATAGGCAATATGGTTTTAGACGATGTCGATCAACTGCAGACATTCTTTGCCTTCTTACGCATCAAATCAACCAAGCTACAGACCAACATGGTGAAACACATACAATAGCACTGGATATATCAAAGGCATTTCATAGAGTCTGGCATCAATCCTTATTGTCGAAGATGTCACTTTACGGCTTTGCATCATTAGTTCCACTAATTTCTTCTTATCTTCATAACAGAAAAATATGTGTAATGGTAGATGGCCTTTATTCTCAATTTCACTCAATAAATGCTGGTGTTCCCCAGGGATCAGTTTTGGCCCCAACTCTGTTCCTCATTCATATCAATGATCTCATATCTACCACTCATAATCCAATACATTCCTACGCAGATGACTCAACACTCCACAGTTCCTTCACATTTACCAATTCTTTCACCCAACCCGATCTTATAAATTCAAAAATAAACACTACAATTTCTCTGAACCAGGACCTTTCTAGAATTAAGGAATGGGGACAATATAATCTAGTTTCCTTTAATGCACCGAAAACCAAGTACATTCAATTTTCTAACCGACAGAATCTCAGTGACTCCCATATATTTTTTAATTATGTAAATATTCCCACTTCCCCTAGTATTGACATTCTCGGTGTAACATTAACTACTAACTTGAGCTGGACACATTGTGTTAGATGCATTGCTAAGAATGCCTCTAAAAAACTGGGACTCCTGTACAGAGTTCGAGAATTCTTCACTGGCGAGCAGTTGGCCGTAATATATAAAAGTCATGTGCGTTCTCAGATGGATTACTGTTCACCTCTGTGGAGTGGAAGTGGAGTGGTTGCATTGAGGCAGTTGGACAAAATTCAAAATAAAGCTATTAGATTAATCAATAACCCTGCAATCACACAGGACCTTCCTACATTATCCATACGAAGAAACATTGCATCCCTTGCATTATTCTACAGATATTTTCACAGCAATTGTTCAGAGGAACTTGCTTCAATTGTGCCGCCTCTCCACATCTTTCCCCGTAGAACTAGGGCAGCTGAGAGCACCCATGAATTTACACATTCTCGTCCACAATGCAGAACTTCTTATCAAAATTAATTTATCCCTAGAACGACTACTCTTTGGAATTCACTTCCCTCGAGTTGCTTTCCACAAACTTACAATCTACAAAAGTTTAAATCCAGTTGTTACAAACATTTTATGAATGGAGGATGACTTTAGGCACATGGACCTTTTTGTTTGATCTGTGTTTTTCCTTCCTCCGTTCATTGTCTTTAAAAAAAAAAAAAAAAAAAAAAAAAAAAAACACGACCACACACACGGGCTTGGGATGGGAGTGCAAACTAGACAGGTGCCACGTACCTAATATTGTCGCAAAATTTAGTTGGGCTACTGTACAATATAAATTTGTGTAATTGCTTGTGACTTTGAAATTGCTTGTGAGTTTGATTGCAAGCATTTTATATGCGTATATTTCAGGCTGTACGGTAGATTCCTTACGATAATATAAGCAACGAAGCTTGGCGAAGATTTTGGTGTACAATATACATTTTTGGAATTGCTTGTGACTTTAAAATTGCTTGTGAGTTTGATTGCAAGCATTTTATATGCGTATATTTCAGGCTGTACGGTAGATTCCTTACGATAATACAAACAGCGAAGATTGTGGTGTACAATATAAATTTTTGAAATTGCTTGTGACTTTGAAATTGCTTGTGAGTTTGATCGCAAGCATTTTATATGCGTATAATTCAGGCTGTACGGTAGATTCCTTACGATAATACAAACAACGAAGCTTGGCGAGATTGTGGTGTACAATATACATTTTTGTAATTGCTTGTGACTTTGAAATTGCTTGTAAGTTTGATCGCAAGCATTTTATATGCGTATATTTCAGGCTGTATGGTAGATTCCTTACGATAATACAAGCAACGAAAGATTGAAGATTTGCGATTGGCATTATATGATTGTGGGGAACATATGTATATATTATTTTATCATATATGATATATTTGTGAAATTGTTATATTCTCACTACACACTCTCTCTCTCTCTCTCTTTCTCTGACTCACTCATTGTCCAGGTGTTACGTCCTGGGATATATAAACACTGGGCTCTTTCTATTGGACTAGGTATGCGGCAACAAGCAACAACGGAAAACGCTAGATCCAACCCTTATCTATAAACCCAGGCAACAATCCACCCTAAACCATCAAGAGTCCTGCCTGGACAACAAGGTATCCTATGACTCGGTTACAGGGTGCACGCACAATAAACTGCTGATAGTCAAGCAGGCTATATAAAAGATAACACAATTAAGTTGACAAGTTGATAAGTTCAAGGAAAAGATAGATAACGGAATTAAATTGCAGAAACAATTTAATAACAAACTAGAAGAAAGTACATTTAACGTTACGTTAATTAATACAACTAATCACCCCTGCGTGAAAGAAGGTGAAAGCAAACAGTCCTCAAAACATCGTACAGGTAGACAAGATGCGGGTTTCTAAACTGCATGTGGCTACTGTAGGATCTGATGCTTAGCAAAGAAAGTACGTTACGGATTTAGAGAACTCTTAACTCATAAGCAGGAATAAATACTAGTGATAGGCCATACAGTGTATAATGGAGTAGGTATAATTAAATAAAGGCAGCAACTCGCAACATAACCACATACAGGTGTGCTTCTCACTCTTAGTCAGGCAAGCCTGCTCGGACAGAGTCTCTAAGCCACACGCTGACTCACAATGCTCACAAAAACGGTAAACTGTGGCACAATAACAAGCATACAGAGATAATAAACCCCTAGCTGTTAATCTGCCAGGTGGCAGAGGTCTAGCCGGAAGGATATAGGCTTCGGATACCCGGGCTGAGCCACCTGCTCTAGCCTAGGGACGTTCCCAAGTCTGTGCGCCAAATTACTCTAATTGAAAGGGTGCTCTCTTGAGAGACTCAGATCGCAAGTATCTGACTCTCTCCTGGCGACCCTAAAACAAAAGCAAGACGTGCTAGCGCAGTGCTGAGTGGGCTAGGCAAGGGCCCTCACACAACACAACACTAGACACACAGGGACACAGACAAGAAAATGCCCCCAGACTCCCACGGGTATCCTAGTAAAGTCGTGCGGGTCCACAGGACTCGCACCAGCAGACTTTACTTAAAGGATCGCAAAAAGCCTCCCCTCCGGTCTAGCCCCTGCTAACCTGACACAAGAACACACTAGCAAGCATGAAACCACCAAATATGAGACAACAAAAAAGCTTCCTAGGTCTCATTAACAATTACGTCTCTGCATAAGGCCCAAAATCCTATCTAGTTATCTGAGAGCTCGTCGTTAATACAATAATAGATATAAGGTCTATCAAGGGGATGGGATAATTAAATAGATTGGTGAAGTAGTGGAAGGTATACAAAGTAAGAGAGAAAGTTTCTAAGTGGGGTTGAGAGGGATAGATATCAAGGGGGTCCGAAGGGTACGACAGTGAGGTGAGCTCTGAATCTTGAATCTGTCTGGACCCCACTCTAGGCATACAGAATACATCCCAGGCTTGGCAACACTCAACACAGTTGCCGGGTCAAAATCGTCTACCCCGTGCGTGAGTCGAAACTAAGCCTAACGTTGCAATCAAATGCATATGGCAACATCAGGCTCGTCCCAAGCTGGACTCTCCGCGCGAAGCAACGTCCCCCAGCCGGTCTCTCTCTCCCGCTCGTCTCCTCCCACTCTCACTAGACTTACATCTTATATATTATAATGAAACAATCTACTATCGAGAATAAAATATACTAAGATGCGTTGGTTAAGAATAAGGGCAGCTACAAGCTGTGAAACAACATAAGAATATCCCAGACATTAGTTACATTGTCGTAGGATATATACTAAGGAAAAGCCGGCCGACCGGCTGCCACCAGCCGGTTTCTATACGGCTGGGCAGCCGACGCGCGCGCATGCCCGCACGTGGCTACTATGCAGAAGCGTCACACCTCCCCCAAGATATAAGACCCTTGACTAAGTTCTTCATATCTAACAGAAAGCTTCTCATAGTACCACACACTGTTGCGACACAAGGCACTATATATAAAACAAATAAAGGCTGTTGCGCTCCACCGAGCAAGTTCAACTAACTTAGCGACAATAAGCGAAAACATTCAACTTAGATACTGCTACAACATCTTATACAAAATTCTACACGTTATAAATATGAAGAGTTTTTATAAGGTTTTTGCTTTTTTTTAATTTGTTTTTTTCGGCTGAACTACAGTGACAGCCTATTTTCCTCCACACTCAACCCTCAATCCTGTGGCAGTCTAACCAACATCATCCACCCTTGATAGACAATCCGCTATCACGTTATCAGAACCGGCAATATGGCGTATCTCCAGATTATACTCCTGAAGCATGAGTGACCACCTGGTCAGCCTCATATTCCGGTTATGAAACTGATTCAAGAATTTCAGAGGGTGATGATCGGTATAAACCACTACGACTGGTCCGAAAGCAGGAACATCGAAGTGCCTGAGTGCCAGCACTATCGCCAGGAGTTCTTTTTCAATTACAGAGTAATTCCTTTGTGCACTATTGAATATTTTACTGTAAAAACTCACTGGATGTTCGATACCTTCATCATCTGTCTGTAACAAGACAGCCCCAGCCCCTACGCCACTGGCATCAGTCGCCAGCTGAAAAGGTCTGCTGAAGTCCGGGGCCCTGAGTATGGGGTGGGTACATAACAGGTGTTTCACCAAGGAAAACGCCTCTGCACACTCAGGAGACCACCGGAACTTCTTGTCCTTAGATAATAAGTCAGTTAAAGGTGCAAGTACAGTCGAATAGCCTTTGATGAAGCGACGATAATAGCCTATCATACCTAGAAACCGCATGATTTGTTTCTTAGTCGTAGGCTGGGGAAACTGATCGATGGCTTTGATCTTTGTCTGTGGAGGGCACACCTGACCCATCCCCACCTCGAACCCCAGGTACAAAACTGTGGCTTTGACAACATCGCACTTACCCAGGTTTACCACCAAACCTGCTTCATTCAGTTTATTAAAAAGCTGTCCGATGTGAGCACAGTGACTGTTAAAATCCTCGTAGTATATTATGACATCATCTAGGTACACCGTACAGTTGGGAATGTCGGCTACAATGTCGTTCATTAATTTATGAAACGATGCAGGGGCATTTTTCAGCCCGTATGGCATAACATGGCAACGATATGTGGCACCGTCCACCACAAACCCACACACCTCTCGCGCTCGCTCAGACAAGGGCACTTGCCAATAACCCTTAACAAGGTCTATCTTAGTGAGGAACTTGGCTTTTCCTATCTTACCCACACTGTCGTCCACGCGAGGGAGAGGGTAGGCATTTGTGGGGGTTAAACCATTCAACGTGCGGAAATCTATACAAAACCGCACCTTGCCATCTGGTTTGGGCTGCAGTGTGACGGGGGAAGTCCACCTTACTGCACCCTCAGAAATCAGCCCACGTTTCAGCATATAATCCAGCTCTTCCCTAAGTGTTGGTAATTTAATAGGGGGAACACGGTATGGCACTGATTTAAAGGGCGGGTGGTCCCCAACATCGACATCGTGCACCGCTTGAGTAGTGAGGCCAGGATGCTCCGCGAAAACAGCTGGGTTTGAATCAAACAAGTGCTTCACAGCTACACGCTGTTGCTCAGGCAGGTGCAATATCAACTCGTGAGCCACTTGTCTAGAATTCCCCGCCCACTGATCCGCGGAAACATGACAATCCCAATTATCCTCCCCCGCAGCTTGACTGTCCCTTCCTCCTTCTCCACCACGATCGCTGCAGATCAACACCGGGACAGTGAGAGGCTCGGAGGGGCGCCTCACATACTCTTTCATCAGATTTACATGGCAAAGTTGGTTCTTTTTCTTACGATCAGGAGTAGCTACTAAATAGTCGAGATCAGAAACCTTACTTACAACCCGATACGGACCAGAATACTTGGCAGACAAGGGGTGTCCCACCAGAGGCAGTAGTATCAGTACCTCCTGATCTACTTCAAACTCCCTCAGCTTCACCTTCTAGTCGTATCTGTCCTTCATCTGAGCTTGTGAACTCTTAAGGTTCCGACCTGCTACCTCCAAGCTCTTTAGCATTCTCTCACGGCTTTCAACTACAAACTTTAGAAGCGAGCATGGCTTTGCGACTCCCTCCCAGATCTCTTTGACTATGTGGAGGGGCCCCCTGACCCTGTGTCCAAAAACCAACTCGTTCGGGCTAAATCCCAAGCTCTCCCCAGGTACTTCTCTCGCAGCAAATAAAACGTATGGGAGACCTAGATCCCAGTCCTTCCCATTTTCCATGCAATAACACCGCAACATACTCTTGAGAGTCGAGTGCCACCTTTCCAAAACACCCTGACTCTCGGGATGGTAGGCAGATGACACCACAGACACTATCCCATGTTGCTGCATGGTCTGCTTAAACAGAGCAGAAGTAAAATTGGATCCCTGATCAGACTGGATCCCCTGAGGGTAGCCATTACGAGAGAAATAGACAAGTAGGTTTTTGACAACAGTCTTAGCCATCCCGTTGCACATGGGGTAAGCATCTGGATACCGTGTTGCTACATCCATTACAGTTAGTAAAAATTTATTGCCGGCACTAGTGGGGGGCAATGGGCCAACCATATCGATAACTACTTTGCTGAAGGGCGGCCCAATGTCAGGGATGGGTTGTAACGGGGCTCTCGGGATGACCTGATTGGGTTTCCCAACAACTTGACAAGTGTGACACTGTGTCACCCATGACACGACACTCGCCTTTAACCCAGGCCACCAGAAAAGCTTGCTCAGAGCTGCCTCCGTCTTACGTGCCCCCAGGTGCCCTGCCAAAGGCACATCATGAGCTAATCTCAATAAGCTCTCATGGCACACCCTCGGTACTACTAACTGGTCCACTAATCCTGTCCCGCCATCCCACTTTTTCTTGGGATCCTGATGTCTCCGATACAAGATCCCCTCGGACAAGAAAAAATCACCAGGCTGCGCATCCCCATCGCTCTCCAGTTCGATAGCACCATTACCACTCGCCCTGACTTCAGGATCTTCCAGCTGCAAGGAACATATATCAAAAGGTGCGAGATTATCCAAGTTCATCTTAAATTGTTTATTTCCACCTCCAATGTCCCGCTGAGCCATCCTTTCCTCACGCTGCGCATAACGATGCTGTCGCAGAGTCTCTTCCTGCCCTGCACCTCCACTAGCGGTGACAGGCCCCGAGGCCTCTCCAGACTCTAACATAGGAGCCAATAATGAGTCACCAAGGAACACTGCCGGCTCAAAACTCTCCAATTGACCAACACTTCCCGTTTTCTTGTGACCATTCCTCCGCTGTTTGATAGACTTAGGTGGTAGCTGCAAGGCTCCGGATGTCTGAGAACGCGTCACAACACACGCCATGGTTTGTACGCTACACTTCTCAACCCACTCCTGTTCCTCCCTACTAACGTCGGCCGCCTTCTCGGCAACGACCAAGGGTAAAACCTTAGAAGCAGGCACCGCAAAGTCGTTGCCGAGGAGGAGGTCGACGCCCCCAACTGGCAGGTTCTCTACAATTCCTACATCCAGCTCCTTCGCCACACCACCCACCTCCAGCTCCATCCGCACCAGCGGGTAGGACTTCGTAGCATTGATCCCCTGAACTACCACCACCCGAGCAGCGTTAATCGGCCTACCAGTAGTTCTTTAACAAGCTCTGAGAAGCCCCAGTATCACGCAATAGCTTAACTCCTCGCCTTTCGCCAGCCCACCTCACAAAACCATGCCCTCTATGACCCCCAAAGACATCGCGGACAGGGTTCGAGCCTTCCGGACTCTTGAACACAGGCTGTGTCCCAACCTCTGACGAACTACCCTTGGCAAACTCAGAAGATATAGGCGACACCCCAATGCTGCGGGCCAATGACAGAACCTTGTTTGGTGGCTTGTTCGGACAAGCATTTGCAAAGTGACCCTCCTTGTGACATGCAAAGCACTCTTTACTCTTTGGTTTCCCTTGGGAGTGGGAGGTACCATTAGACTTCTTATATGGGACGGTATTTGGTTTATGTTCAGTTTTATTGTCAGTGCTAGATGGTTTTGTGTATTTATGTGTATCAAATTTCTTGGGAGGGGGAGGGGTACGATCCTTTGCACCCGACTCACTCCTAGCTGCTGCTCCGCACCCTCGAATTAATGACAGTCGGAGGTCAGCCATTTCTGCTGCCTCCTGGAGAGTTCTAGGATTGTTTTCCTTTATATTTAATGTTAAGTCCACGCCTGTGCACTTAAAGAACTGCTCCAAGAGAACCAGCTCACTCAACTCCTCAAAAGTAGCTGCCCTCTCAGAACGCAGCCAATGTCGTAGTGCATCAGACAAGTCCCGGGCGTGTTCTAGGAAGGTACTATCCTTGCCCTTAGTAACACCCCGAAACTTCAAGCGGTAAGTTTCTGGTTGTAACTCATAGGCCCGTAGCACAGCCTTCTTTAGCTCATCATAAACTACACAGGACTCTAAAGGTAGTGCATCATGCGCTTTTAGCCCCTTTCCTAGGAGTCTTGATGAAACTAATGCTGCCCACTTTTCCTGAGGCCACTGGTGTTCCTGACACTTCTTCTCAAATCGCATAAAAAACTCTGTCACACATAATTCATCGAACACAGGAACTATTTTAAGCAGGTGCGACAATGATTGGTCCCGATGTCTGTTACCTCCCCCAATATTTCGCCCTGTTACCTCCACTCGAGATCTCTCCAGCTCCCTGTCAGCCCGATACCTAGTAGACTCTGCCTGCAGTTCAGCCTCTCGTATAGCTGTTCTCTCTGCAGCCTCAGCCTGAGCTCTAGCAGCCTCAACCTGAGCTCTAGCAACCTCAGCCTGCACACTAACCTGTCTTTCGGCGGCCTCAACCTTGGCCATCTCAAGCCGAAACAACAAATCTGGAGTCAACCCTTGAGGAGGGGAAGATGCATTTAATGGGGAGGGTCCCTGTGATTGAATTCCACGCTGCCATTGACCATCAACTTGGGGGTATGTACTAAATTCAGGCCCCCTGACGTTTGATACGGGGGTAGAGTGGAAGGGGGGCTGGGGACCGGGGCCCCCATTTGCCTCTCCACCCAGGTCTCTCCCTTCTAAACCCAATATCAAAGTCCTCAGCTGATCTTTCCTCATGCCACTTAAACCCTGGTGACCCTGAAGACCTACCACACACTTTAAGCCATACATATTCAGCTTCAACACCCTGGCAGCTGTAAGGGGCACCTCTAAAAATCTTCTAGCACCCTCCTCGCTATCGACTAGCCACTCCACAGGTCTTTCTCCCTCCGAGCCCGTATCGTGACCTGACCCATCACTGTGGTCTGATGTATTAGACATGTTTGTGTACTGCAGTAATGATCACGGTTATAGAATGTGCCTTATCTCCTATGCAAGTATGTATATACTAATGTTATTTAAAGTCTTTAATGTGTTATATTGGTTGCTCAAAAAAAAAACTCTATGTCCACTGTATTCCTCTAATCATAAGGAATCTCAAAACAAATGACCACTATATTCCTCTGTTCAGTAAATCCTATGCAAGGTCGCCATTTGTTACGTCCTGGGATATATAAACACTGGGCTCTTTCTATTGGACTAGGTATGCGGCAACAAGCAACAACGGAAAACGCTAGATCCAACCCTTATCTATAAACCCAGGCAACAAACCACCCTAAACCGTCAAGAGTCCTGCCTGGACAACAAGGTATCCTATGACTCGGTTACAGGGTGCACGCACTATAGACTGCTGATAGTCAAGCAGGCTATATAAAAGATCACACAATTAAGTTGACTTAAAGCTTCAAGGAAAAGATAGATAACGGAATTAAATTTCAGAAACAATTTAATAACAAACTAGAAGAAAGTACATTTAACGTTACGTTAATTAATACAACTAATCACCCCTGCGTGAAAGAAGGTGAAATCAAACAGTCCTCAAATCATCGTACAGGTAGACAAGATGCGGGTTTCTAAACTGCATGTGGCTACTGTAGGATCTGATGCTTAGCAAAGAAAGTACGTTACGGATTTAGAGAACTCTTAACTCATAAGCAGGAATAAATACTAGTGATAGGCCATACAGTGTATAATGGCATAGGTATAATTAAATAAAGGCAGCAACTCGCAACATAACCACATACAGGTGTGCTTCTCACTCTTAGTCAGGCAAGCCTGCTCGGACAGAGTCTCTAAGCCACACCCTGACTCACAATGCTCACAAAAACGGTAAACTGTGGCACAATAACAAGCATACAGAGATAATAAACCCCTAGCTGTTAATCTGCCAGGTGGCAGAGGTCTAGCCGGAAGGATATAGGCTTCGGATACCCGGGCTGAGCCACCTGCTCTAGCCTAGGGACGTTCCCAAGTCTGTGCGCCAAATTACTCTAATTGAAAGAGTGCTCTCTTGAGAGACTCAGATCGCAAGTATCTGACTCTCTCCTGGCGACCCTAAAACAAAAGCAAGATGTGCTAGCGCAGTGCTGAGTGGACTAGGCAAGGGCTCTCACACAACACAACACTAGACACACAGGGACACAGATAAGAAAATGCCCCCAGACTCCCACAGGTATCCTAGTAAAGTCGTGCGGGTCCACAGGACTCGCACCAGCAGACTTTACTTAAAGGATCGCAAAAAGCCTCCTGTTACGATCCAGGTTCTCAAAGACACAGGGCTCTTCAACATTGGACTAGATAATGGCAAAGAGCAACAACGGTAACACTAGATCCAACCCCTGCCTTAAACACTGGAAAACAAAACACCATTACCGCCCTGAGTCGTGCCTGGACAACGAGGTATCCTATGACTCGGTAACTGGTGCACACACACTAGGCTGACGCTCAATGAAGCAGCCTATTCTCAAACAGTAAAAGATTACTCGATTATGTTACACAAAGAAAAGATAGTTAACGTGATTAATTAACGTTACGGTAGATACTCAAATAACTGGCACTCCTGTATTAATGAAAGTGCAATGCTAGTCCTGCAACATCAACTGGAAACTTCTGAAATAAGTCTGATGCTGGGAAGATGTTCGTAAAGAATCTTGAACAATTATAATGCAGAATACGGGTCACAATAAATGCTAGGACATATAGTAATAATGGGCATGCGAATAATAAAGACTGCGCAAAGATAGTAATGCTCGACAACTAAAGAAATGCTTTGTGACACAACGCAACAGCCTACTCGGGTTGTGCAACTCAACAACAACCTCGGCTCAAAAGTGCAGTGAATAATAATGCTGCATACATATAATAATGGGGCTTATCTCTAACCAGTGTCTGCTCAGTTAATAAAGTCTAGCTAGGGTATCAAGGCAGGGCAACAATGGGCGAGCATGCGGCTCGTAGCCCAACGTTGTCCGAGGGTGGTATAATGAAGATTACGTTATATGACGGGGATGCTCTCTTGATAAATCTAGGTCTCTAGTACCTAGCTCTATCCTGGCGATCCCTCAGAAGTCAACACAAAGAGGCAGCACTATGTTGTGAGGGATAGGCTATGGCCCTCTCACACCACAGCGCTGTGCTCGCAAAGTAAACCAACCCGAAGACAACTTAGGCTCCCACAGTACCTGTCGATGTCGTGCAGAGCTTAGCTAACACTGCACACATCGGAGACAACGACACAGTAACCTTACCCCCCAGTCTAGCTTTAGATAACAAAGCATAATCACTCAACACCTTGCAAGGGAGACATATACCGGTCTACAACCTTCCCGAGAGAGGACACATACGGAAAAGTCCGTCTCTCTAAACCTCAATAAAGCATAATACCTCCTTAACCTAATACATGGAAATATCTGAGAGCTTCGCGTACAATACGACTGGTCGACAGTGAACGTCTATGCTGAAACCAGAAGGGATGTTGAGTTTAATAAAGATTAGAGAATGAGAAAGGAGAAGTAGAGAGAGAGAAATAGTATGCAAAGTAGCGAGTATGGGGGACAGAATTGCAAAGGATGTAGGCGATACGCGTGTCAGGCAAGCTCTGAGCTGGTAAAAAACACGAGGCCGCGACGGGAAAGGACTAGTTGACCACCCGGCCGCCAACGCCGTCAGCGCCCAAGCGAGCCGCGTCATAGCTCACCTCGCTGCCGGGTGTACTCCCTCACACTCTCTTGCTCGCCTCCCACACAAGCAACATTTATATTATAGCGAATATAAAATATAAGGCGCGGTCACAGACCAAAACAAAGGCCATTTCTAGACTGTCTGTGGCAACACGACACTAATGAAATAAAGCAGCTCATTCTAGGACAACTGTAGCCTATCCCCCCATTCTGGCGAACGCTAGCGAGCTGCAATGCCCCACGCAACCATTCTGCAAACGCCGGGAGACATCACACTCCCCTCCGGTCTAGCCCCTACTAACCTGACACAAGAACACACTAGCAAGCATGAAACCACCAAATATGAGACAACAAAAAAGCTTCCTAGGTCTCATTAACAATTACGTCTCTGTATAAGGCCCAAAAATCCTATCTAGTTATCTGAGAGCTCGTCGTTAATACAATAATAGATATTAGGTCTATCATGGGGATGGGATAATTAAATAGATTGGTGAAGTAGTGGAAGGAAGGTATACAAAGTAAGAGAGAAAGTTTCTAAGTGGGGTTGAGAGGGATAGATATCAAGGGGATCCGAAGGGTACGACAGTGAGGTGAGCTCTGAGTCTTGAATCTGTCTGGACCCCGCCCTAGGCATGCAGAATACATCCCAGGCTTGGCAACACTCAAAACAGTTGCCGGGTCAAAATCGTCTACCCCGTGAGTGAGTCGAAACTAAGCCTAACGTTCCAATCAAATGCATATGGCAACATCAGGCTCGTCCCAAGCTGGACTCTCCGCGCGAAGCAACGTCCCCCAGCCGGTCTCTCTCTCACGCTCGTCTCCTCCCACTCTCACTAGACTTACATCTTATATATTATAATGAAACAATCAACTATCGAGAATAAAATATACTAAGATGCGTTGGTTAAGAATAAGGGCAGCTACAAGCTGTGAAACAACATAAGAATATCCCAGACATTAGTTACATTGACGTAGGATATATACTAATGAAAAGCCGTCCGACCGGCTGCCACCAGCCGGTTTCTAGACGGCTGCGCAGCCGACGCGCGCGCATGCCCGCAAGTGGCTACTATGCAGAAGCGTCACACAGGGCACTCCCAAACCACCCTTTTGTTATCTCCTGCCCCCGGGCTCTACCACAAAGCAGTCTTCTTCCTCTCTCTCTCTCTCTCTCTCTCTCTCTCTCTCTCACACATGCGTAATTTCTTTGTTATCTTTCTCTTATCCTATTTACTCTCTCTCTCTCTCTTTACGATAATACAAGCAACGAAGCTTGGCGAAGATTGTGGTTTACAATTTTAATTTTTGTAATTGCTTGTGACTTTGAAATTGCTTGTGAGTTTGATTGCAAGCATTTTATATGCGTATATTTGAGGCTGTATGGTAGATTCCTTACGATAATACAAGCAACGCAAGATTGAAGATTTGTGATTGGCATTATATGATTGTGGGGACCAATATGTATATATTATTTTATCATATATGATATATTTGTGAAATTGCTATATTTTCACGACGCAGTCTCTCTCTTTCTCTGACTCACCCATTGTCCCAAACCACCCTTTTGTTATCTCCTGCCCCCGGGCACTACCACAAAGCAGCCTTCATCCTCTCTCTCTCTCTCTCTCTCTCTCTCTCTCTCTCTCTCTCTCTCTCTCTCTCTCTCTCTCTCTCTCTCTCTCTCTCTCTCTCTCTCTCTCTCTCTCTCTCTCTCTCTCTCTCTCTCTCTCTCTCTCTCTCTCTCTCTTTTAAATAAATCATGCCTTAGTTATAAAGTTGGAGTCTGCACATCCCTCATACGAAATACTATTCCCACATTTTTCATAGGCAACACCAGACCGGCCAAACGCACCAGGTCTTTGTCCCCACAGCCAGCCCCCCCATCCAGGCAGCGAGCCGTGTCAGAGCCTCCAGTGATGCCGCTCGCCAACATCTCGGGGGTAGAGCAGATACAAACTACCCCCGCCCATGCACAACCTGGTCCAGCGACCTCTACACCAGCTGCAGATGCTCCTCCCCCCCCGTGGTGTCAACACCACCCGAGATGGCGCGGATGAGTTTGGATGAAAGCGATGCCGGCCCAAGCTCTCACGATTCGCCTGAAGCCAGGATATCCCCGGCGCCGGAAAGCAACTCTGATGGCGGGCAAGCACAGCAGGCGCAGGCACAGCCACAGCAGGGACAGCCACAGCAGGCACAGCCACAGCAGGGACAGTCACAGCAGGCGCAGGTACAGCCACAGCAGGGACAGCCACAGCAGGCACAGCCACAGCGAGGTGCCCGGGGAAGGGCACGAGGAGGTGCCCGAGGAGGTGCACGAGGGGCCGGGAGGGGCAGGAGGCCAGGTGACGAGCCACCTATCTTTCAGTGGGAGGACTGCCAGCCTCGGGATATGCCTGGTGTTCCACCCCTGTTTGACAAGACAATGAATGGCATCCAGCCTGCCCTCCCTGCTCAGAAAATGATACCCCGTACGATTACTTCCGGGCATTCTTTGACGACCAATTGCTCGGGGACATTCTCACAGAGACAAACCGGTATGGACGCCAGCACGCCGAAGAAATTAACTCGCCCCACATGCGGACATGGACACCCATTGACATCGCTGATCTCCTCGTGTTTTTGGCCCTCACCATGCTCATGCCCCACATCAAGAAGCACAACATGTTGGATTATTGGGTCATGCATGACCTCATATCAATGCCATGGTTCAATATGTACATGCCAAGGGATCAGTATAGGCAATTTCTGAAATGCTTGCATTTTGTGGGTAATACTGCGCCACACAGAGCTGACAAGATCTGGAAAATATGGCCATTTCTGACCTCCCTCCTGAACAGGTATCGCCGGTTTTTCAAACCTTTCCAGAATGTCGTGATCGATCAGTCCTTGATCCTCTTCCGTGGACGTCTCTCTTTCCGCCAGTACATTACGTCGAAGACTCACCGCTTCGGGGTCAAATTCTTTGTACTATGTGACTGCGAGACAGGATACGTGCTGGACCTTATTATATACACCGCTACTGATGTGGACATTCCGAACGACCCTCTGGGTCTTTCAGGGTCGGGGTTGTGAAGACACCGATGGAGCCGTATAAGGATGCCAACCGTATCCTGTTCACGGACAACTTCTAGACCTCTCCTCTCCTTGCCAGGTACCTCATTACAAGAAGAACGGAAAGCTGTGGAACTGTTAGGTCAAACAGGAAACACTGGCCCAAGTTTGCCAAGACACAGAAAGGAGACATCATCCGGAAGAAGAGCAGCAGTGAGAACATACTGGCTATTTGTTGGCACGACACAAAGCCAGTCAATGTCCTCTCCACCTACCACAAGTCCGCATTGTGAGATAGCGGGAAGAGGAGATACCAGCAGGACCCTGTCACGGGCAACAAGACTCTAGTTGTTGTCTCCAAACCTGACACTGTTCTGGAGTATAATGTGAAAATGCGGTTGGTGGACAAGACTGATATGCAAATCACTGCTGTTGACTGCCTTAGGAAGACTTGTAAATGGTATAGGAAGGTCGTACTCCATCTTCTTGATGTCACTATCCTGAACGCATACAACCTGTGGATTACGCTGACAGGAAAGAGGAGCTCTCTAAGGCTGTTCGCCAAGGAAATCATCGATGTCATCCTCAGGAATCACTGAACCGCACGTGCGGCATCAGTTCCGAGGGCGATCGTCAATTTGCCCAACCGCCTTGAGTGCCGGGACTACCTCTCGGCCCACAGGCTTGTGTATGTACCCCTCACAGACGCACAAGTTGAAGCTGGCCGGAAGGCCGGAAAGAAGCAGTGCCACGTCTGCAGTCACACGACAAGGAGGCCCCGACATAGGAGGGATGTCGCGTCGATGTGTATTCAGTGTGATGTGGGACTCTGTGCTATTCCTTGCTACCACGAATACCACACACTGGAACACTTCTAGACCTCCTCCCTTCTAGCCAATCATTCATAACTTCATTCAATCATTCATTCATCTATTTCAAAGTACCTCAGGAATTCATGTCATTCAATCATTCATATGGTGGAATAAGCACGCTACCCAAACACAACTTCATTCATCATCATCAGCAACATCACCCATTACATCCATAAATTTCTAATCTCATCCATCCATCTGGTTCTTGGTCCATCTCATATACATCCATGTCATTCATTCATACATACATTCATACACTCGCTATAGGCAGTTCTGCCTTTTGCCTACCTCAATCACATTCTAAAACTCGCTATAGGCAGTTCTGCCTTTTGCCTTCCTCAATCACATACAAAAAAAAAAAAAAAAAAAAATGGATTACACCTCCTGGGAACACCACAAAACAACAAATTAGTCGATAACACTACCCCTTGGGTGATTTGGAAACGTGTTGAAATAATATATATATCACCTTACAAACAAACAAATATTTCCTGCAAATAAGGCGAGCAAGCGAGAGAGGGTTGAGAGAGAGAGAGAGAGAGAGAGAGAGTGAGAATAAAGAAACTGAAGTGAAGAAAGAGAGGGAAAAAGATATATACAAATATACAAGCAAATAAAAGAGAATAAAGGGATAAGAGAAAATAAAGAGAATTACATATACGGGTGAGGAAGAGAGAGAGAGAGCGCGCGAGAAGGAAAGCGAGAGAGAGAGAGAGAGAGAGAGAGAGAGAGAGAGAGAGAGAGAGAGAGAGAGAGAGAGAGAGAGACAGACAGGAGGAGTGAGAGAGCGGGCATGAGAGAGAGAGAGAGAGAGAGAGAGAATACAGAAACTGAAGTGAAGAAAGAGAGGGAAAAAGATATATAAAAATATACAAGCAAATAAAAGAGAATAAGAGAATAAGAGAAAATAAAGATAATTACATATACGGGTGAGGAAGAGAGAGAGAGAAAAAGAGAGAGCGCGCGAGAGGGAAAGAGAGAGAGAGAGACAGACAGGAGGAGTGAGAGAGCGGGCGAGAGAGAGAGAGAGAGAGAATACAGAAATAAGGAGAAATAAGAGAAAATAATACAGATAAACAAATAAATATACAACCAATGTCGACGCGGGTGAAGCCCAAGTCAGGGCGAGGCGAACACATCCGAACGCGCGCGGGAAACTGGCCAGAAAGTACACCCACTTCCTCACATCCTCCCTCCCTCCACACTCGCTCCAACATCCTGACTAGACTTCTATGGGGAGACGAAGAGTTGCTCGTTCCAAAATTGACCGTTTCGTTTGCTTCTGAGCTATAGTTACGGCGCTAGGGCGAGTGAAACTGAGCGAATATTTCGGGATTATGCCCGCTGGGCGGCTAGGTGAAATAGACTCCACCACCCGCTCTTAGGGTGTTAAAAATTTCTTACGAAAAATGAAGCTCGTCTCGCCATAAAAAGGTAGCTTTAACCCGTAAATGGCGGAAACGCTCTTAAGAGGTTTTACTGGGCGACGGCGGCAAAGCTCTTAAGAGGGAGGCCTAAAAAAAACAATTAA
Organism: Paralithodes platypus; assembly: GCA_032716605.1. Taxonomy (NCBI): domain Eukaryota; kingdom Metazoa; phylum Arthropoda; class Malacostraca; order Decapoda; family Lithodidae; genus Paralithodes; species Paralithodes platypus. Next base: position 8,921,251 of record CM064484.1, on the reverse strand, counting down.
ACAGCCCCAGTATCACTAAACAATGCTTTTTTTTTCCCTATACCTTATATCACTCCTCCACATCCCCTCCTTCCTCCCTTTCCCCTCCCCCTTCAATTATCACCTATTTTCCCTGTTATTCCCTAATTCGTTGGTATATTTTTGTGCTAACATTAGCAAACTGTGTGGAGGATGTGCTTACGTGCCTAGAGGGTGTGTTACATAACCGAGTGTGTGTATGAGAAGGCTCAGTGTGGCTTGAGGCCTTGTGTAGGGAGCGGTTGCCTCAATTTTCTCCATAATTCATGAATGGGCTGGTCCATCTATATTCGCGATTTTGACCAGAAAAATTATATTTTCACGAGTTTTATTGTTGTTACAGGTTACTATCTTCATAGTGAAGGTAAAATAGGCTCATATGAATAAGTAATAACTATATTTATCGTAAAATGACGATTATAGGCCTGAATGGAGCCTATATGCTCGCCCATGGGGACCGGGTTCAATACCCCCCCCCCCCCCCCCCCCCCCTCGCCGTTACCGGGTTAATGAGTTTGGGTATGTTCATGACTTTGACTTTGTTCTTTCGTTTTTTGTATAAGAATTAGATATTTAGTGTATAGTTATTCTTTAAGAAAAATTGTTTCAAGTGTTCAAATTTTAAATGCAAGACGTTGTAATTAGAGCAAGTTATAGGCACGATTCAGTAGAGTTTTGATTGAGTTTATTTTGAAGACGTCAGGACAAAAGCTAAGCCAATCGAGACCCAAACCTGTGAACGTTGGTTTTCTGAACACGCTAGTTGTTAATCCATTGCCTGATTTGCAAATTTTAACTTCCAAGAATGAAAGAGAATGATTTTCTTCAGCTTCTTTAGTGAGATTAATATTACAGTGTTGATCATTGAAATAATTTAGAAATATGCTAGCGTCTTCTTTTCTTTTAAAAATTAAAAACAGGTCATCTACATATTGCTTATAAAAACTAGGCTTACACTCAGTGGGACAGTTATCTAGTCATAAAACTTCATTATGGCATAAGAACGTTTCTGCAAATACTGGTCCTAGTCTTGATCCCATACTTATTCCGTCTATCTGATTATACATAAGTTTGTTAAACAAAAACAGATTATGAAGTGGCAAATTTCAAAAGATCTCCTAAAATTGTCTTGGTTAGTCCATAGAAGTCCTCAGGATTAACCTTATCTAAAATGATTCCTATAGTTTCTTGAAGTGGGACATTAGTCAAAGCTCGCCATAACAAATTCTTGGGGAAAGTTAGTTTCGACAATTCATCTACGAATAGCTTTGAATTTCTTACAGTATATTCATTAGTGGTAAATGGAGTTAACAATGGTAGTAGAAATTGTCCTAGTTTGTAAGCAGTAGTATTTATAGTTGATATTATAGGCCGAAAGGGAATATTTGGTTTATGTATCTTAGGCAATCCATACATGATTCCAGGTAATGTTCCCGAAGCATATAAATAATTAAAATGTTGTAAGCCAATGTTATCTTTAATTGATCTCAAGATTCTATTTAATCTATCTTCTAGCTTGATAATATGAGTGAAAAGGTCCCCGGTTACACGCTTAAATTTAGAATGATCTGAGAGTATTTCTTTAATTTTAGTTAAATAATCCACCTAATTCAAAACAACTACTCCCCTGCCTTTGTCTGGTCTAGTAATTATGATAGACTGATCGTCGCTAAGATTGTTCAGCAGATCAATATATTCTGGTTTGAATACCGGAGATACAACATCCAATTTAAATCTTTTAGCTGAATCAAAGCAAAATTTTCGTAAGTCACGTATTCTACCTAGAGCTTATTAGCACATTATTAGCTCAGTCCGAAATAACATTACATAATTTATCAATACCAAGCTGATGTGTGACATGGTTAGTTCTATACAAAGGAATGGCAACATATAAACCTAGTGATGAGATTTCCTTTTCCCGGTTTGACAAAATTCTATTTGATAGATTAAAAATACATTCTGTGTTCCAGTTTAAAATTCCAACACCAAGATCCCGCAGTGTCTTGCTATGACGCTGTCTAACATTAATGCATGAGTTACGAGTGTTACCAAAATTTCTTCCATAGAATACCCAAAAATCAAGGAAGCTCACTGAAATCTTTAAAGCATTTTTCGAATTGTTGCATTTCAATAATAGTCGTTCATGTTTTTTTTTCTGTCGTTTAAGTTAACTGTTTAGGACGAAGTCAAAGTCATTAACATACCCAAACTCTTTAAATATATTAAGCTACCTTTTTATGGCGAGACGAGCTTCATTTTTCGTAAGAAATTGTTAACGTCCCTAAAGAACAGTTTTCCTGCAGTCAATGTTAGAGTAATTTTTACGAATAATTTCACCCTAGGATCTTTTTTTTTACATACACAGATAGCATTCCCGATCACATGCGTTCGAATATAGTTTACAAATTTGTTTGTCCTAGCTGTAATGCAAGGTATGTTGGATGTACTTCCAGACATTTTAAGATCCGAATATTCGAACACAGGGGACGGAGCTATCCTACAGGTAATTTATTAAATAAAATGTAATTTTCTGCTTTTAGAAATCATTCCCATGAGCAGGATCATCCTTTCTCAGATAAAGATTTTAGCATTTTAGGTTGATTTAATAACGAACAGGATACTTTTTAAGGGGAGAAAATCTTCATAAATTCGTTGAAACCCGAACTGAATTCATAACTGTTGTATATTATTTCTGTATGTATTTTGAGATTAATTGTTTCACTCTTTGTTTCTATACATCGATTTGGGTTTGCAGTGTCAGCTTCATTGACACCCGAATTTAATTCGCAAATTTGATGTTATATGCTAATTGCCTTGTGTTTAAATGTTTAATTTTTTGGTACGTTAATTCGGGTTTGGACTCAAATGAGTGCTTCATTTTAGCAGTACATTCGGGGTTCATGGGAACAATACGTTGTTGTTTTTTTTTTTATGTGACCGTCATATATGGTGCCTGATTTCACAACCTTTGTCTCAGTCTGACTGGTGTCATGGCGAGGTGAAGGTAGTGTTGCTAAAATATTGTTTTCATATTTTTGTAAAATTTCTTCATAACTTTAACTTTGTCAGTTACCTTTTATATAACCTTCTTTCGTAAGTTTGTGTTAAATATGTTAATAGATAAATTTTAGATCCTTCCTATGCTGAATTTAGAAATCTGTGGATTCATTCATTCATTTATAGTAACCTTTAATATAACCTTCTTTCGTAAGTTTGTGTTAAATATTTGAATAGATACATTTTAGATACTTCCTAAGCTGAATTTTAAAAATTTGTGTATTCATTCATTTATAGGATCACGTGTGTAGCCTGATGATGGACGACCGTCCGAAATATTGCAAGTTTGAAAATATATTTATCAAAATGGGGATGCTTCTTTTCCTAGTAACCTTATTTTTAATGAAAATAAGATACCCTGGCGGACAACTGCACGATATCATATATATATAAATATATATATTCTGACATACGGAGCCCTGTATGTTAAATTAAGAGTTAGAATTAGAGTTGAAGGAGTGTCAAACTACCCAAGCGGCGAAGCAGACTAGCGAGCAAACTAGCGAGTGGGAAACCAGCTCGTCCACATACCAGCAAACAAGCCTTCACACCTGCGTGCGTCATAGGGGACCCTGCAAACTACTTTGATGACCCGACGCTATGACGTATGATCGACGCCAGGAGACCCCATTGGTCCACACACCTGCTATGCAGCTCGAGGAGCTATGATAGGGGCGCGCACCATCACTCGCCTCCTGATTCGTTCCTACACCATCATTGTTTAGTATATAAGACCCGAGTAGTGGGCATTCAAATCAGTCTCATTTGGAGTTGGGGAAGGTGAACTTGCAGCTGGAGGAAGAAGGGGTGAAGTATTATAATGGGATTGTGACTGTCAGTCAGATTATACAGTATATGTGTGTGTTAAGTGTGTTCGGTGTAAACACTTACGTTATGTTGGTTAGTGAGATAGGTGATTGGGACGTTAACGCTACTATACTGTACTTATCTATTTGATTGGGAATTGACGTTAATGCTACTATTCTGTACTTAACTATTTGATTGGGAATTAACGTTAACGCTACTATTTATGTACTTAACTATTTGATTGGGAATTAACGTTAACGCTACTATTTATGTACTTAACTATTTTAGTTGACTAACTTGTGGACTAAAGCAACTCTTTAAGTAATTGGGTTATGATGAAAGTAATACTATTGTTTTATATTAATACTTACGAGTTCTTTCATTTTCTTTTAATTAAGCTTACATTGCTTAACGGTGCTTAGTACGGTGATGCTATTGTCTCATATTAGTAATATCGCCTTGGACTAACATGGCTGTGTTAATATTACTTCTAGTGATTTCCTAAGCTGAAGAAAATTCTTTTAGCTTCAAAATAATATTTTAGCTTTTCATATTATTTGAGTGAGACCTGAATCGAATCTATGAAGCAATCCTGTAACTTAATTTACTCATAATCAAACTTCAATGTTACGTGGTTAAGAAATACATTTAACTAATTATTAAATATATATCTAACTTTTTATGTGACTGATATAAATCCTGATGATAATAATAATATAATACTGTTAACGTAAGACAAGAACCAAGAATAATTAAATTAAATATAAATAAAAGGACATAAAATTATAAGAAAACTATCTATTCATTTCAAAAAGGGTAAGAGACAGAAATATTCTTACTTTAATATTTATCTTTCAAGACTCTTTATAGAATTAATAGTCCTTCTTTAGATATAACTTCTTCGGTTCATAACCATACCCTACTAAGCTTCGGTTAAATAATAATTCTTTATAAATACTACATGACTTTAATTAGTTTCAGTATTTTCCATAATTAAAGAGTATCAGTCAATAAAGGATACTAAGTCCTAAGATCCAAAAGGAAAAGAAGCAATAACAGGAAATAATGTTATTAGATTTTACTTTTGTTTTGCCTTCAGCTGACTGATACCTTAATATATATCTCTGTGCTATCTATATTCATCAAGTTAACCACTTGAGGATCAAGATACGTAACAATATACATACATATATATATGTATATATACCTGTATATACTTCGGGACTTCGGTGAAACTTTTTCTGTTGCACTAGACATATCGAAGGCCTTCGATAGGGTCTGGCACAAATCTTTAATTTCTAAACTACCCTCCATCTGTGTCTTTGTCTCTAATTTCCTCTCCGGCCGTTCCATAGCTGCGGTTGTGGAAGGCCATTGCTCAATTCCTCATCCTATCAACTCCGGTGTTCCTCAGGGTTCTGTCATATCTCCTATTCTCTTTCTAATTTTCATAAATGATCTTCTCAACTGTACATCTAATCCCATTCATTCCTATTCAGACGACTCTACTTTACACCACACAATTAGTTTTCCAGAACCCCCCAGCCAGCAGTCTCTCAAAAGTAAACGTAATGAAGCCATAAAATGCTTATCTTCTGATCTAGCTACTATTTCCAATTGGGGTAGAGAAACCCTTGTTACGTCTAATGCTTCCAAAACTCAATTTATCCATCTAACTACCCGTCTGGAACAGTGGCGTAGCCAAGGGGGGTCATGGGGGGCACGTGCCTCCCCCCCCCCCCCCATGAGAAACCTGTGCCACCCCACCAGACACCATAGCCCTACATGTATACCTACTGTAATTTGTTATTGTTAATTTGTATTCAATAGGAAGTTTGGAGCTCCTGGCAGCACCACCTAAAACAATAATTAAAATTATTAAAATGCTTAAGTATCTCCATTTAAAATTATCACTTCACCAACAGCAGTAACAGTGAACATTTGTAAAGGAGTATAACATTATGATAGTTACCACCTTAATTATCGGTTGAAGGCTCGTTTTCTTTCGTTTTCATACGTTTTGGAGCTTTGATTACAGACTAATAACACACACAACAAAGCCACTCCAACAGCCTCCTCTCTCTCCAACACCCCTTCTCCCCTCTCTACGCTCTTCAGAAAACTAGGAAAGTAGCAATGAGGTACCATTGTAAAGGCTTATCCCTCAATACCGTCACCTGTCACCTGATTTTTCATCCATCCTAGATTGGAAAATTGAATAGTAATGTTATATCTGAACTATTTCTTATTCTTAATATATAAAGTTTAAACATGTTCAGTTAATTTAATGCAGAAAGAAAACAAAATATTACTACAAAAGACTATTATTTCTCGAATGAATGCTAGGAAACTTTTTTTGTTTTTTATAATCGTTCAGTTGATTGCTGCGTGGTGAAAAGAGGGACGAGGCAGGACACTTTAGGTAAGAAATGTTTCTGGTTTATGGCATTTCTTGTACAATTATCATGATGTCTTATTATCTATTCAACTCTAAAATAATTTGCAGGCATTCTGTAAACACAATAATATCACTAAACTTTAAATATAGAGATTAGGCCTATACAGTACACCATATCAATACAATATATAGCTTAATCCTGCAAGTACTGTACATTACTATTTTCATAACTTAAGTGAATCAAAAAAGGTCTTCTTTCAACCCTCCATTAGCTTATGCGGTAGTAATTTGTGATGTTAAAGATATTCCTCTGATTATGTCTCACAACATTTCTTTGGTTCACTTTCAATTATGCGAATTAGCTTCTAATTTCCAAAATGTCTGTCCACAAATATACAGTAAAAGTGTTTAATGAAGCTCTGAGAGGATTGTGTGTTTACAGTATTTATATACCAAATTGGTTATGTAAATTGAGTTGGTGTTAGTTGAGTTTAATACAATATAGGCTAATGATTCACCATATAGACAAAGCTAAAGATACAATCAAAGAGGAGTTCCTTAGATTCATTAGTTTGATAATGTGCTATTTATAAAACAAATATGGCTTCAGATTAAGTCTATTAAGTAGTGAAATTCAAAAACATTCTCGGGGGGGGGGGGCTCACAGCCCCCCCCATCCGCTCCCTCTCTCCCCCCCCCCCCCCCCCCTGGCTGAATTGGCTCGCTTCGCTCGCCTATCAATTTATAGGGGCCCAATGAAGTCTCTACCTGGCCCTGAGTATCAGATGCCCCTCTCACGATAGTGGTGCCCCCCCAGGTGCCCCCCTGCTGAGAAAACCCTGGCTACGCCACTGGTCAGGAACCTCCAGAGGACTATCCCTTATTCTTTAACAATACAGAAATCATCCCTTCATCTTCCCTCAATGTTCTCGGTGTCTCTTTTTTCTTCTGCTCTCACTTGGAAAGACCATAGTACCAGTCTCGCTAAGGCAGCCTCCCAGAAGCTGGGTGTGCTCAACCGCCTCAAGGGGTTCTTTACCCCTGTGCAGCTACTTGCTCTGTACAGGGGCACAGTGCGTCCTTGTATTGAGTATTGTTCACATGTGTGGGGAGGATCCTCTCACACCGCACTCCTAGATAAAGTAGAAAGGGAAGCCTTTCGTATTATTAACTCCCGTCCACTCACCAACTCTCTACAATCTCTCTCTCTTCACCGCAATGTTGCATCTCTCTCACTATTCTATCGCTACTACAATAATCAGTGTTCCACGGAGCTTACCCAGTGGATACCATCTCCTCTACATACGGTACGTAGTACCCGCCTTGCAACACAATCCCACCCCTACTCTGTGCAACTCTTCAACCCAAGAGTGAAACACTATTCTCAGACTTTCTTCTATTCAACTGCTGAGCTCTGGAACTCTCTCCCAGAATCAGTCTTTCCCTCTTCCTATGACTTAAATTGCTTCAAACTCCGTGTGTCCAGACATTTTAGCTCGAACGTCCCTTGATTTCGGCCCTGTCACTCTTTGAAATCTGGGGGAGGCACTCGCTGCAGCCAGTTATGCCTCTTGTCTCCCTCATTCACATAGAAAAAAAAAATATTGTCTAATAATAGCCATAAAAGATAAATGGAAATGGTAATAACTTACTACTGCGTTGGGTACATCTAGGCCGCTTCTTGTGTTGTTCTGTAAGAGAGAAAAACACATTATTATTATTATTATTAAGGGGAGATGGGCCGGTTTCCTGGTCCCCCTTCTTCCTCATGTTTAGCCCCATTAGTTTTGAGAATATAAGATGTTCGCTCCATTAGCTTGATGATTTTGAGACCTTTCACTCCATTTATATGTCAATATTAGGACCTTTTGTGTCATTTAGGTGTCATTTCATTTCCTGACGAGCGATAGCGATCCTGTAATATTAGGAGAAACCGGCCTTCAGCCGGGACATTTGCCTACCGAAAAATGTACAAATTTTGTCATGAAATGGGGTCAAGGGGGTGTTTGTTTAAGCTTGATGTAGGAAAGGAATGGATGGATGGGAGGAAACTAAACAAATAATAGTAAGATATAACAATAAACAAATATATACGCCCGTCTCCCCTTAAGTCTCTCAGTATCGGTGCCTTCCTTTTAACTTCATGTTGTATATATACTATTATATAAACAAATATATTCGCCCGTCTCTCCTTAAGTCTCTCAGTATCGGTGCCTTCCTTTTAACTTCATGTTGTATATATACTATTATATAAACAAATATATACGCCCGTCTCCCCTTAAGTCTCTCAGTATCGGTGCCTTCCTTTTAACTTCATGTTGTATATATACTATTATAAACAAATATATACGCCCGTCTCCCCTTAAGTCTCTCAGTATCGGTGCCTTCCTTTTAACTTCATGTTGTATATATACTATTATATAAACAAATATATACGCCCGTCTCCCCTTAAGTCTCTCAGTATCGGTGCCGTCCTTTTAACTTCATGTTGTATATATACTATTATATAAACAAATATATACGCCCGTCTCCCCTTAAGTCTCTCAGTATCGGTGCCTTCCTTTTAACTTCATGTTGTATATATACTATTATATAAACAAATATATACGCCCGTCTCCCCTTAAGTCTCTCAGTATCGGTGCCGTCCTTTTAACTTCATGTTGTATATATACTATTATATAAACAAATATATACGCCCGTCTCCCCTTAAGTCTCTCAGTATCGGTGCCGTCCTTTTAACTTCATGTTGTATATACTATTATATAAACAAATATATACGCCCGTCTCCCCTTAAGTTTCTCAGTATCGGTGCCTTCCTTATAACTTCATGTTGTATATATACTATTATATAAACAAATATATACGCCCGTCTCCCCTTAAGTCTCTCAGTATCGGTGCCTTCCTTTTAACTTCATGTTGTATATATACTATTATATAAACAAATATATACGCCCGTCTCCCCTTAAGTCTCTCAGTATCGGTGCCTTCCTTTTGTTACGATCCAGGTTCTCAAAGACTCAGGGCTCTTCAACATTGGACTAGATAATGGCAAAAAGCAACAACGGTAACACTAGATCCAACCCCTGCCTTAAACACTGGAAAACAAAACACCATTACCGCCCTGAGTCGTGCCTGGACAACGAGGTATCCTATGACTCGGTAACTGGTGCACACACACTAGGCTGACGCTCAATGAAGCAGCCTATTCTCAAACTGTAAAAGATTACTCGATTATGTTACACAAAGAAAAGATAGTTAACGTGATTAATTAACGTTACGGTAGATACTCAAATAACTGGCACTCCTGTATTAAAGAAAGTGCAATGCTAGTCCTGCAACATCAACTGGAAACTTCTGAAATAAGTCTGATGCTGGGAAGATGTTTGTAAAGAATCTTGAACAATTATAATGCAGAATACGGGTCACAATAAATGCTAGGACATATAGTAATAATGGGCATGCGAATAATAAAGACTGCGCAAAGATAGTAATGCTCGACAACTAAAGAAATGCTTTGTGACACAACGCAACAGCCTACTCGGGTTGTGCAACTCAACAACATCCTCGGCTCAAAAGTGCAGTGAATAATAATGCTGCATACATATAATAATGGGGCTTATCTCTAACCAGTGTCTGCTCAGTTAATAAAGTCTAGCTAGGGTATCAAGGCAGGGCAACAATGGGCGAGCATGCGGCTCGTAGCCCAACGTTGTCCGAGGGTGGTATAATGAAGATTATGTTATATGACGGGGATGCTCTCTTGATAAATCTAGGTCTCTAGTACCTAGCTCTATCCTGGCGATCCCTCAGAAGTCAACACAAAGAGGCAGCACTATGTTGTGAGGGATAGGCTATGGCCCTCTCACACCACAGCGCTGTGCTCGCAAAGTAAACCAACCCGAAGACAACTTAGGCTCCCACAGTACCTGTCGATGTTGTGCAGAGCTTAGCTAACACTGCACACATCGGAGACAACGACCCATTAACCTTACCCCCGTCTAGCTTTAGATAACCAAGCAGAATCATTCAACACCTTGCAAGGGAGACATATACCGGTCTACAACCTTCCCGAGAGAGGACACATACGGAAAAGTCCGTCTCTCTAAACCTCAATAAAGCATAATACCTCCTTAACCTAATACATGGAAATATCTGAGAGCTTCGCGTACAATACGACTGGTCGACGGTGAACGTCTATGCTGAAACCAGAAGGGATGTTGAGTTTAATAAAGATTAGAGAATGAGAAAGGAGAAGTCGAGAGAGAGAAATAGTATGCAAAGTAGCGAGTATGGGGGACAGAATTGCAAAGGATGTAGGCGATACGCGTGTCAGGCAAGCTCTGAGCTGGTAAAAAACACGAGGCCGCGACGGGAAGGGACTAGTTGACCACCCGGCCGCCAACGCCGTCAGCGCCCAAGCGAGCCGAGTCATAGCTCACCTCGCTGCCGGGTGTACTCCCTCACACTCTCTCGCTCGCCTCCCACACAAGGAACATTTATATTATAGCGAATATAAAATATAAGGCGCGGTCACAGACCAAAACAAAGACCCTTTCTAGACTGTCTGTGGCAACACGACACTAATGAAATAAAGCAGATCATTCTAGGACAACTGTAGCCTATCCCCCCATCCTGGCGAGCGCTAGCGAGCTGCAATGCCCCACGCAACCATTCTGCTAATGCCGGGAGGCATCACACTCCCCTCCGGTCTAGCCCCTGCTAACCTGACACAAGAACACACTAGCAAGCATGAAACCACCAAATATGAGACAACAAAAAAGCTTCCTAGGCCTCATTAACAATTACGTCTCTGCATAAGGCCCAAAAATCCTATCTAGTTATCTGAGAGCTCGTCGTTAATACAATAATAGATATTAGGTCTATCAAGGGGATGGGATAATTAAATAGATTGGTGAAGTAGTGGAAGGAAGGTATACAAAGTAAGAGAGAAAATTTCTAAGTGGGGTCGAGAGGGATAGATATCAAGGGGATCCGAAGGGTACGACAGTGAGGTGAGCTCTGAGTCTTGAATCTGTCTGGACCCCACCCTAGGCATGCATAATACATCCCAGGCTTGGCAACACTCAACACAGTTGCCGGGTCAAAATCATCTACCCCGTGAGTGAGTCGAAACTAAGCCTAATGTTGCAATCAAATGCATATGGCAAGATCAGGCTCGTCCCAAGCTGGACTCTCCGCGCGAAGCAACGTCCCCCAGCGGGTCTCTCTCTCCCGCTCGTCTCCTCCCACTCTCACTAGACTTACATCTTATATATTATAATGAAACAATCAACTATCGAGAATAAAATATACTAAGATGCGTTGGTTAAGAATAAGGGCAGCTACAAGCTGTGAAACAACATAAGAATATCCCAGACATTAGTTACATTGACGTAGGATATATACTGAGGAAAAGCCGGCCGACCGGCTGCCACCAGCCGGTTTCTAAACGGCTGGGCAGCCGACGCGCGCGCATGCCCGCAAGTGGCTACTATGCAGAAGCGTCACACAGGGCACTCCCAAACCACACTTTTGTTATCTCCTGCCCCCGGGCTCTACCACAAAGCAGTCTTCTTCCTCTCTCTCTCTCTCTCTCTCTCTCTCACACATGCGTAATTTCTTTGTTATCTTTCTCTTATCCTATTTACTCTCTCTCTCTCTCTTTACGATAATACAAGCAACGAAGCTTGGCGAAGATTGTGGTTTACAATTTTAATTTTTGTAATTGCTTGTGACTTTGAAATTGCTTGTGAGTTTGATTGCAAGCATTTTATATACGTATATTTCAGGCTGTACGGTAGATTCCTTACGATAATACAAGCAACGCAAGATTGAAGATTTGTGATTGGCATTATATGATTGTGGGGACCAATATGTATAGGCCCCTATATTATTTTATCATATATGATATATTTGTGAAATTGCTATATTTTCACGACGCAGTCTCTCTCTTTCTCTGACTCACCCATTGTCCCAAACCACCCTTTTGTTATCTCCTGCCCCCGGG